>CM053275.1:40109989-40294069 GCA_028583415.1 Protea cynaroides
AAAATCTCATATGACCCAACATATCTCGGACTTAGCTTCGCTTCACGTCGAATCGTTTTAAACCCCGCATAGGTGATACCTTCAAGAATACCTTATCACCTACGACAAATTCAAGGTCTGCGTCGAGTATCTCGCGATCTTGTTTCTGACGATTCTGAGTTGTTCTAACTCTTTCCTTGATAATGTCGACTACTCGACAAGTCTCTTCAACAAATTCTGGTCCAACAATGCTACGTTCTCCAACTTCATTCCAAAACAAAGGAGTTCGACACTTCCTTCCATACAGTGCTTCATAGGGTGACATCTATATAGTAACCTGATAGCTGGTGTTATAGGCGAACTCGATCAATGGTAGTTTCTCATCCCATGTTCCTTTAAAATCAATTACACGTGCTCGGAAGCATGTCTTCTAAAATCTGAATGGTACGCTCCGACTGTCCGTCTGTCTGAGGATGGAATGCAGTACTGAACTTCAACATTGTACCCATAGCCTTTTGCAATCCTTCTCAAAACCTTGAAGTAAAGCGTGGGTCTCGAGAATTAATTCTAACTCCCACATGATGAAAAAAAAAAAAAAGGTCTCGAGAAGAAAATGATCCTATTTGACTGCTGTACATTGCTAACATCAAGAAATGGAACAATCATGAATCTCGGACACAATACTTTCAGGTACACCATGTAATCTGACAATGTTATCCACATATAGCTTGGCTAACCTCTCCAGGGTATATTGTGGTCGTATAGCTATAAAGCGAGCTATCTTAGTCAGACGATCTACAATCACCCAGATCGCGTCAACTACTCGAGGAGTCAATGGTAACCCGGGGACGTAGTCTATAGTGATGCAGTCCCATTTCCATTCTGATTCTGGCAGCGGCTGCAACAGTCCTGTAGGTCATTGTCGTTCAGCCTTCACCCTCTGACAATTTAAGCATTGAGACACGAATTTAGTTACATCTGCTTTCATTCCTCTCTACCAATATAATTTCTTTAAATCTTGATACATCTGTGTACTTCCCGGATGTACCGAATAGGCGGTGGTGTGAGCTTCCTTCATTATTCGGTGTCTAATGTCAAAATTTTTGGTTTCAGGAACACATACTCTTCCTTTGTACTTCAGTACCTTTTCATCGTCTAAGGTGAACTCAGGAATAGTCCTACCTTTTTCGATGTCTTCTTGTACTGTTCTCAGATAAGGGTCTGATTTAATAGCTGCTTTCACTTCATCAATTATATCAGGTACAATCTTCAACGTTGCGAACATATTTGAAAACCGATGAATAAATCCTTGGTTGGTTGATTCACCCGGTGCATATATCACGAACTGCTCATTACCGTAATTGAACACTTTTCGTGTAGTACACATTGCTGCAGTCGTGTTAACCTCTCCTTGAGATTTTATCATTGCTTTTTTGCTTAGCTCATCAGCAACTACATTAGCCTTTCCTGGATGATATTGGGTATCACAATCATAATCCTACAATAATTCCAGCCATCTTCTTTGTCGCATGTTCAACTTCTTCTGATTAAAAGGATAAGTGAGACTCTTACGATCGGATTTAATCTAAAATTTATCTCCAAACAAATAATGTCTCCATATGTTGACAGCATGTACTACTGTCGCTAATTCCAAGTCATGAGTAGGATAGTTCTTCTCATGTGTCTTCAGTTGTCTTGAAGCATACGCAATTAATTGTTCTCCTTGCATAAGTACACATCCTAAACCCAATCCCGACGCATCAGTGTACAAGATAAATGGCTGTCCTGGAATAGAAATAGTCAAGATCGGAGAAGATATCAATCTAGCCTTCAATGTTTGCAAACTTTTCTTACATTTGTCAGTCCAAACAAACTTTTATCCTTTCTTAGTCAAACTGGTGAGAGGTACGACAATTCTGGAATAGTCTACCATGAATCGTCGATAATACCCAGCTAGACCTTGGAAACTTCTAATTTCTGCAACGCTCTTCCGTGCTTCCCACTTCACAATGACTTTAATCTTGCTAGGATCCACTTTAATGATACAACATGGCCTAAGAAAGCGACCTCATTTAACCAAAACTAACACTTTGTAAATTTGGCGTAAAGCTTCTCTTTCCTTAATCGCTGTAGAGCGGCTCTTAAATTCATGACATGAGTTTCCTTATCCTTGGAGTAGACCAATATATCATCGATAAATACAATGACCGACGTATTCAACATATCATAGAATACCTGATTCATGAGTTCCATAAAAGTGGCGGGTGCGTTAGTCAATCCAAAAGACATGACTAAAAATTCATATGTCCATATCTTGTTTTGAGTGATGTCTTTGGAATATCAGCGTCCTTAATCTTCAACTGATGGTATCCTGACCGAAAATCGATCTTGGAGAACACCTTGGCACTTGCAACTGATCGAACAAGTCATCGATCCGTTGCAATGGGTACCGATTCTTGATTGTCAACTTATTCAGTTCCTAATAGTCTATACACAGTCGAACACTACCGTCCTTCTTCTTTACAAATAATACTGGCGCTCCCCATGGTGATATAATAGGTCTGATATAACCTTTGTCCAATAATTTCTGTAATTGTACCTTCAATTCCTTCAGTTCTGTAGGAGCCATTCGATAGGGTGCTTTAGATACTGGTGCGGCTCCGGGTATCAAATCTATGACGAACTCTGCCGCTCGGTCAGGTGGTGGTCCTGGTAGTTCTGCAGGAAATACATCTGGAAAGTCACGCACAACATCAATATTCTCCATTTGTGGTGCTTCCTTGGTGAGGTCAACCACATATACTAGATACCCAACTCCTCCTTTCTCGAGGCATTTCCTAGCCTTTAATGCAGAGAGGATGACTTTTCGTTTACGGGGAAGTTTGGTTCCCGCAAAACTAAACTCTGCTCCTTCCTTGTCTTTAAATGTCAGTTTCTTTTCTACACATAATAAGTTTACAGAATGCCGAATTAACCAGTCCATTCCCAAGATGACGTCAAAGTCTGCCATCTCAAGTTGAATCAAGGTTGCATCCAAAGTCTTCTCGTTAATAAGAACTGGACATGGTCCATAACCTTTTTCAAATTGCACTTCTAATCCCATCGGCGATCGTACAAGCAGTTTGTAGTCTAAAGATTTGAGGGTTAGAATCAGTTTCTTTCCAAATGACACAAATGTAAAAGAATGAGTAGCTCCAGAATCAAAGAATACTCTAGCGGGTATACCATTAATTGGTACGATACCTGTGATTTGTTTTAGTTTTAGTCTACATGCTCACACAATGTTACACAAATGAAAGGTTCAGGTCATACCTGTGACCACATCAGGCGATGCGGCAGCATCCTCAGATGTAACTGCATAAGCCTTTCCTTGCTGTAGCTGCTTCTTGGGTTTAGGACACTCCCTTGAATAATGTCCTACTTGGTTGCAGTTAAAGCATTTTACTCCTTCATTATTTTTCTTTGGTTACGGTTGAGCTGTTGGAGTAGTCTTGGCTGCAACATTGAAGCCTTGAGTACGGAAGGGTTTGAATGTCCTTGTATTCCCTCCGTTATAAGAATTCCCATTTGGCCTTTTAATACCCCTGTTTTGAGCAAAGTAGCTCTCCTTCTGGCTCGACTCTATTACTCGAGCAATTTGTACTGCTTCATTGTAAACCTTTTTTTCCAATTCCAGAACATGCTCACGGATGCTTCCCCTGAGTCCCATAATGAACCTTTGGGTCTTTGTGTTTTCTTCGTGCATGCTGGTGGGTGCAAAGAAATACAGCTCCTCATAACGCTGTTGGTATGCATCCACAGTCATCGGGCCCTGATATAAACTCAGGAACTCTCTTTCCATAGAATCTCTAAAACTTCTAGGGAAGTACTTCTCAAAGGATGCCACTTTATATATAACCCAGGTCAATTGGGTGTGCTTTGTTAACAGATAAGTCCGTGTGGACTTCCACCAGTGGTGTGCCTCGCCTTTCAACATGAAGGTTGCACACAACACTTTCTCCTCCTCATTCACTGTCATCATCGTAAAATTTCTTTCCATTTCATCAATCCAGCGTGCTGGCCACAAAGGATCTGCTGGCTTACCATTATATTCCTTGGGCTTCATCTTCAAAAAACACTCAATCAGTCGGGTGTGGTCCAACTGATACAGAGCATAGGCCCCATACATATGTGGTTGGTACTGGAAACTGCCTTGAGCTACCTCCAGATTCTACACTTGAGCCGACATGAATGGTGTTTGAGGTGCGTGGGGTACCGTGTTGCTTCCCCTTGGTATGGTACTAGCTTGTCCTTCTGGCATAGGTATCGTATGTGAAGCTGGAAAAGCCATTCCTATAACAGTTTGCATATTGGCTTGCACCTACTGTATTTGCTGCAGCTGTTGTGCTAAATTCATTACGACTGTAGTCAAATCCGTAGGTGGGGCTGGCAAGTTTGTAGGATTTTCCTGACCATTAGCTACTGGTGGTGCCATATTCAGATTCTCTTATGCTTCATGATTTACGTGGTTGTCTTCCTCCACAGGTGGTGGTGGTGGAATTGGGTTACGGCCTCGTCTGGTCACCCTTCGCCTAGCCATTTCCTGTTCTGGTAGTGGTAGTGTCTGAAAACAATCATAGCACATGTGAGGCAATCAACATAAGTTGTTCTCAAGTAAAAATCCTACTAATCAATATAATTTCAAATTTTTCAGAACATTCTGACAAAATACTGTATTTTCCATCGTAGGGTCGATGGTAGGGTCGATCCTTATGCGACCCTAGGGTATGCGACCCTAATAAACCCTGTCAGCTTACCGAGAGCCTAAGGTCGATTGTAGGGTCGGTAATTGTCTGACCCTTGGTCTGACCCATGGTTCTCTGTCAGATCACCGAGAGCCTAGGGTCAATGGTAGGGTTTGACATAGGGTCCCACATTTTGGTCGAATTCTACGACCCTACGATCCAAATTAGGTTTTTAAACCCGATTTTGGATTCATTTCCCAATCTTTCTCCTTTCTTCCAACTCAACCTGTTTCCCTGAGTTGTTACAGTATTGACCCCTAGTGTTTGGTGATCTTTCCTTCCGTTTGCGATTTCCGCTCCTTCTCTAAAGGTATGCTCTCTACTGTTTCCCATTTTTTAAGCTTTCTAAACTAGGTTTTTGTCCATTTACATCATTTTCTTCAAATTAAACTTTTTCTAATCGTAAAAATTTTATTTTATTGGGGGGCTTTTGCTATTGGTCACCCAATGGATGAAAGCCCTCAAAAATATTTGAGTTTCATCAGTTGGTTATCGAGAAACTTGAATTTTTCCATTTTTGACCTAATTTTTGAGAATTTTTGAATTTATTGAAATTTCTTCAAATTCGATCTTTCTAGATTAAATTTCCAACTGTATGAGTTTTGCAGGATGGTTTGGAACCTATGTAAGTCCTCTTGCCCAGTTGTTTGGGTGAAAAGTGAGGCTTTTGACCAAATCATGCCGTTATAATGCAAAAAATTTAGGTTTTTCACCATTACTAATATCTTGTTTGTTTTTCTGTGTCTTGACAGATAGTATGGCTCGTACCAAGGTGCCTAGGGCTCATGACCCAGTTCGTTTCCGCTCCAACGAGGCCAAAGCTCAGTATGCTTGCTATGAGCGTAAGAAAGTAGAGGGGGGTCGCTGTGTGAACTTGGCTAGTCTAGCCTTCTTCAACGTGGAGGGTGCTTTTAGAGACATGGGTTGGCTCCCTGTGATCACTTATGAGGCTTGTACCCTTCCTGATCTGGTGAGACAGTTCTATTGCAATCTCCAGGAAGTAGGGGATCGCAATGACACAGAGAGAGGTAGGGAGCTCAGGATCACGAGCTACGTCAAAGGGGTGGAGGTCTCATTTAATTGCCAACAGTTAGTTGATCTTTTGAGCATATCAAATGATGTCCCTTTGGTGTACTGTGCTCCCAAGGAGCCCCAGTTCCTTTCCTTGTAGATGTGTGCTGAGATTGACAGTCAGCTCATCAGAGATGATCGCTGGGAGATGAAAGCGATCAACCTTCGTCCAGAGCCTTGGGTGTACTGCAAAATTATCCAGCACAACCTGATACCCCAGAGTGGACATTATGAGAGGGTCTCCCAGTTCACTCAGTATGTCCTCTACTGTATCTGCACCAGGCAACCTATCTGCCTTCCTTATATCATTATCCGGACGATGATCCGTGCTACGTTGCCTGGTCAGTTGGGCAACCTACCCTACGAACGTCTGCTCACCACATTGCTCACCCGCCTACACGTTGACTTAGTAGATGAGAGGATTCAGGAGAAGGCCTTCTCATTGGATCTTGACTTGGAGGCCATCTGTAAGATGGGTTTACGGGATGCTCAGGTCAGTGATGATGAGAGGAACGCTCTGGTGCGTCCTCGTACTCGAGTAAAGGTAGCAGATACCGTGGTGGCAGCAGCAGCAGCCGGAGCAGGGGTCCCTAGGGGTGATGCCGAGGATGATGATCGTATGTTTATGGATGTAGATGCCATACCTCCTCCATCACCTCTACATTCTACTGGAGCTGGCCCATCTCGGGCTCCTTCACTCATGGCTGGTCCTTCACACCCACCATTTGATGATATGATGGGATTACTGCGTGAAATCAGAGAGGCTCAGCGCACGACGGACTTGAGAGTGGGAGAGCTTCTAGATGCTCAGCGCACAACAGATAGGAGAGTGGGCGAGCTTCTAGATGCTCAGCGCGCGTCTGATTAGTGGATGGCCGAGTTGACAGCTAGTCTCTAGATGACCCAGACTCAGGTAGCCTTTTTTATTAGAGTGTATGCTGAGGACTACGCTAGAGATCGTGAGGCACCTCCTCCTCCATCACCTCCAGCTCCATGATGTATATTTTCTTTTTATCCTTTTTTATACTACAGAGTAATTATCCTGGTTGTGGTGTCACTCCCCAATTTCGTACCATTCAGAATGGTGTGATGAACCGCTAATAAACCAATGGTTCAACCAGGATCTCTAATAGGCTGTGTCCTTTAAATTAAATCATACACATCCAAGAAGCATTCATATAATCTTTCACAGTGGTACTTGCATCATCAACTAAAAATATTCGAATTCGAAAAGGGTGAGCACACATCACGGCTCAGTGAGCAAACAAAACAATGCAACAAACATATGCACAGAAGCATTCATATAATCTTTCACAGTGGTACTTCCATCATCAACTAAAAATATTCGAATTCGAAAAGGGTGAGCACACATCACGGCTCAGTGAGCAAACAAAACAATGCAACAAACATATGCATGCATTCAATTCATATATGTGGTCTGGTATATAAGTTTGCAATGTGCTATAGAAAGGTTCGGTCCCGCCTCACCTCTATACACGAGTGTGTGAAGTCGCCCAAAGATATCGTTTATTTCCATCCCACATGCACCCACCATGGAATAGAGATAGAGCTAAAGTGCTTAGGACCACACCGCATCACACTTCCCCTCATACTCTACCCATACCAACACGTAAGCCCCTGCTGGCGAGGGCTTGTAAACTAGGCTCGCAACTAACCAATCCTAATGTCAAACAGTGTACCCAATGCCTCACCCCAGCATCCCTCAATACGTCCATAGAGATAGAGCTAAGGCCCCCGGCAGAGTCGAAGACTACACGGTCCGAGACCACCTCCCCTGATACCCTACGACGTAATAGTTATGCTAAGATAATGGCGATACGACGATGTCAGTGGACAAGACTTTAGTAGAGATAGAGCTCGAGTCTGGTGACCAGGACACACCACAATATCATGTCCTCCCCCTGATGCTCCACTCGCATCAAGCACACTAACCACATACATACATTCACATGCCTATTCCTAGCATCATCATCATCATCATGTTATAAATAAAATAGAATTAACTATGCATGAACATTAATAGTAGGAATATTGGATGACATGTTGAATGCACATTATAAGCATACACGCATAAAATCAGTCATGGCATTGGACTCAAGAAATAAAAATAGTTTATTGTTAGCCGATTAGTTTAGGTCTTGTTCCCTCACCTTTGCTTGAGTGTAAATCCTCTTTCAAGCTCTAAGAATCACCTTTATATCAATAGGAAAACCTAACAAGTCGATAGATTTTAATTAGAATTCATTCCGACAGTTTTAAGCTTGTTGTAAAGCTAGGGTCGCAGGATGGGTCGCAGGTAGGGTTGCAGGTTTATGCGACCCCAGGGTATAGGGTCGATGCTAGGGTCGGATGTCCCATCGACCCTAGGTGCGACCGTAGCTTCCCTGGACTTCCCAGAAGCTAGGGGTCGATCCTGTGGTCTGGTAGGGTCGATTGCCAATCGACCCTACGTGCGACCGCACGTGGTTTGAGTCGACCTTTTTATTCTACAGTCTAATCTTTCAAGTTTAGGTCCTTTGGCTTACTTCCATCGTCCATTCTATGCTTGTTCTATGGCTTAAAACTCCAGCTTACTTCCTTACTTTGTCTACCATGATTCCCTCCATGGATTTCATTAAAATCTTCCCATGGATGGATGATTTGGGTTTCTCCTAAATCATACCCTCTTCATGAACTATTCTAAGGTCTTAAACAATTCATGGAAAGCATATCCATACCTTAGGTTTGTTGGGATTCAGAGGTTTCTCTGAATTTTCTCTTTAGTCTTCTTCTCCAACTTTCCTGCTCTTCTCCTTCTCTTCTCTTTCTCTCACTTTCTTTTAGGGTTTCAAAATGAGTGAAAGAGGCTAAGGGACATCCTATTTATAGAGAAAAACCTCCCAAAATAAGTCTCATTGAGATTAGGAAAAAATCCCCTTGAAATTTAGAAAGTTTCCTATTTACAGTTTCTGTCGGTGATCCTAGGGTCGATGAGGGGGTCAGAGATCCCGTCGACCCTAGGGTCTCAGTTGTCCGACCCTAGGTCTAAAAATTAGGGGTCTGACTTCCTAATGAGGTGGGATCGACCCTGCCTGTTTAGGTATGCGACCCTACCCCCTATTTTAGTGTTTTTGGGTATGTTTCATACCTGGTCTTGCTATTTCCTTCACGCACTTGGTCCATTTGACTCGACCATGATTGGTAGACCTGGTACAAGGTGGTAAGACCGGTTAGTTCGATACGGGTCTTACATGTGGACTGTACTCTGCTTTGGATATGTATAAACGTGTTTTTTATTTGATGTATATGAAACATGTTTCTCCTTTTATATATGCATTATTCTCTTTCTTAATTTGGTCTCAAACAACACAGGTACTTACATTGTGTTCCTATTAAAGCTTTTAAATTTTATCTTAACTCAGTTTACGAACTTTTGTGGAAATATACTGGTTTAATAGACATGACCTGAGAGCTATGATACCAAGTTGTCACACCCCAATTCTGCACTATTCAGAATGGTGTGATGAACCGCTAATAAACCAACGGTTCAACCAGGATCTCGAATAGGCTGTGTCCGTTTTCTTAAACCATACACATCCACAACCAAAATCAGAGTAAATAAACAATAGCGGAAGTCTTATATATTAAATGAACTGAGAATTCTAAGAGTGATAACATAAATAAAATATCCAATTATCTTTCATTGACTAAGACATAAGTAAATAAAATAATCAATTATATTTTTCGTATAATCTAAACAAATCTAATCAAAAATGCATGAGTTGCATTCACATGATGAATCATGCGACTCCATCATAACTTCAGCATCTATCGCCGCAGCATGTCCGTACATAGGAGCATTGATATAATCTTCTACAGTCGTACTCGCATCATCAACAAAAAATATTCGACGTCGAAAGGGTGAGCACACATCACGGCTCAGTGAGCAAACAAAACAATGCAACAAACATATGCATGCATTCAATTCATATCTTTGGTCTGGCTCATAAATTTGCAATGTGCTATAGAAAGGTTTGGTGGCCGCCGCACCTCTATACACAGGGTGTGTAAGACCACCCAACGGATCAAACACCATTGTCCTCCACATCCACCCCACCATGGAATAGAGATAGAGCTAAAGTGCCCGGATCAAACACCGCATGACACTTCCCCTGATGCCCTACCCATACCAACACGTAAGCCCCTGTTGTTGAGGGTTTGCAAACGGGGCTCGCAACTAACCAATCCTAATGTCAAACAGTGTATCCAAGGCCTCACCCCAGCGTCCCTCAATACGTCCATAGAGATAGAGCTAAGGCCCCCCGATAAAGTCAGAGACTACACAGTCCGAGACCACCTCCCCTGATGCCCTACGACGTAATAGTTCTGCTAAGGTAATGGCGATACGACGATGTCAGTAGACAAGACTTGAGTAGAGATAGAGCTAAAGTGCCCGGATCAAACACCGCATCACACTTCCCCTGATGCCCCACTAGCATCAAGTACACTAACCACATACAAACATTCACATGCATATTCCTAACATCATTATCATCATCATGTTATAAATGAACGGATTAAATATGTATGAACAATATTAGCAGGGATATTGGATGACATGTTAAATGCACATTACATGCATACAAGCATAGAATCATTCATGGCATCAGACTCAATAAATAAAAATAGTTTATTATTAGTCAATTAGTTTAGGTCTTGTTCTCTCACCTTTGATTGAGTGTAGATCCTCGTTCAAGCTTTATGAATCACTTTTAAATCACTAGAAAGGCCTAACAAGTCGATAGATTTTAATTAGAATTAATTCCAATAAATTTAGACTAACTGAAATAGTAGGGTCGTAGGTAAGGTAGCACCTAGGGTAGCAGTTTTCTGCGACCCTAGGGTGTAGGGTCGGACGTGGGGTCGGATACCATTTGACCCTACGTGTGACCACACCCTCCTTGGGACTTCCCGAGGGCATGTGGTCTATCCTGTGGTCTCGTAGGGTCGGATATCATTCAACCCTACGTGCGACCACACGTATTCTGAGTCGACCTTTTATTCTAAAGTCCATTCTTTCATGTTTTGATCCTTTGGCTTACTTTCGTGGTCCATTCTAAGATTGTTCTACGGCTCAAAACTACAAGTTATACACTATCCATAGTCCATAATGATTTCCTCCATGAAATCTCTTGAAACTTGTCCATGGATTGATGATTTGGGTTTCTCCTAACCCTATGTTCTTCATAACTATTCTATGATCTCTTATTCAGGTAAGGAATTAGGTTCATACCTTTATTCAGAGGTTTCTCTGAAGTTTCCTTCTCTTCCTTAGTCTTCTTCTTCAAGTTCCTTCTCTTCTTCTCTTCCTTCTCTTTCTCTTTCTCTCACTTCAATTAGGGTTGTAAAGGAGTGAAAGAGGTAAGGGACGTCCTATTTATAGATGAAAACCCTCCATAATAAGTCCAAATGAGTTTAGGAAAGATCCCCTTGGAATTAAGAAAGTTTTCTATTTTTCGGTTTCTGTTTGTCATCGTAGGGTCGGACGTAGGGTCGCAGGATCCGTCGACCCTACACTCCTTAGTCATTCGACCCTATGACTAAATAGTCATGGGTTAAACTTCGATTGAGGTGAGGTCGACCCTACCTGTTTAGGCATGCAACCCTACCCTCACATTTACTTTTTTTGGGTTAGACTCATACCTAGTCTTGTGATTTCTTCACGCACTTGGTCCACTTGGCTCGACCATGATAGGTAGACCTGGTACAAGGTGGTAAAACCGGTTAGTTCGATACGGGTCTTACAGATCATCCTCCCCTACAAATTTGGAAGCAAAGGTGTTAAAAGATACACTCACAAAGTTTAAGGAAAATAGACCAAGAAGACAAATTTGAGGGTCAAAAGGGACTTACCATCATCAGGGATGTCAATCGTGGGGGGACTGAAAGGTTCCTCCATCGTAGCTAGAGGGTCAAAGGCCGCAGAGGAGGACAATTCTATCTTAGATTCCAGATCTATGGCTGGAGTGACAGGTTGACTGCCTTCAAGGGGAGAGCAGGAGCGGTAGCAGCGGCCCTATTGAGTGCCTGTAACTTCCTCGCCACGGCGGCGGCTATCTCTTCTTTCTCCTTCTTATTCTAACTAAATAAGTTAGTCCCCATCAACTCTTCCCACATGCCATCATCAAGACCTTCCACTGCGAAAGGAAGAAGTATTAGAGGTCGAAAAGAGAACTAAGCACCTTTTCAATGCCTAATGCCGCTCCAGCTGATGTGATAGTGCCTGCTTCGGATCGATCCTATTCATTTTGCACCTCCTTAATGCACTAGCTGATTGGAAGTCTTGC
Source organism: Protea cynaroides (assembly GCA_028583415.1). Lineage (NCBI taxonomy): Eukaryota > Viridiplantae > Streptophyta > Magnoliopsida > Proteales > Proteaceae > Protea > Protea cynaroides. The sequence goes on from CM053275.1 coordinate 40,122,171, forward strand.
TGAACGGAAGGAAGGAAAGCAAGCGAAGAAAACTACAGGGTGGTCGTAGATCAGGGCTTTCTTTCTTTCTTGTCTTCCTACTTACCTACTTATTGTTCCTTGTTACTATCATCTAAGAAGAGGTAGAGGTCTTCTCTTAGTCTTAGAATAAGTAAAAAGGAAGACAAGGACTCCTCTTGTACGATTCTATATTATGGACTTGTATAAGCATGGCTAACCAAGAAAAAGAAAGAAATACGGAACCGTTATCCGCTTCTTGTGGGAGGAGGGTAACGATAGACCGGAAAGCGTGACCATCGTTCAGTCTGATCTTAAGTTCAATACAAAATCAGGTAATGAGCTAAAGGTAGCCCTTAACCCTTTGTAAAGACTGGGAGGCCGAGACGAAAAGTTGACTTTAGATTCAGTGTCTTCCTCTGTGGAGAATTCCTCTTCTGCCTATGAAATAGCATCAGTTTTGGAGTAACGATAACGAAAATATTCAAAGGCTTGTCGCAACGAAATGGGGGATGGGAGGAGAATAAGAGGTTGGCAATGTACGAATGTTTTCCAAGCAAGCTGATCCAATATTGACCGGGGACGAGCTCTAACTTCCATAGGTGCTTGGTTTGACCTCCCGTAGTGGTCCTTGCTTTTAAGAAAACAAAGCGGGGCCAATTTCTCGTACTTGTTCAGTGTGCCCCCCTTTCGTCGAGTGCCCCGCCCCAGTACACAAAACAGATTAGTGCACCAGGGTTAGTAGGCGGTCGAAATGATAATTACTTAGCCCATACAAGTATAGGAATTTGTTGACGCACAGGTCCTTGTATTTGACCACTTTCCCCTTTTCTTTCACTCTCTGAAGAGTCTCCTTCTCGAGTGGAGTTAATACAGGAGCAGCCCCTACGACTGAGGGGTCGATGAACTGCCATTGGTTGCCAATGGGGAGAGAAGACAGACAGAAGGAGTGGAATCTACCATCGTCGGGACATCGTTCGTGAACCTACGATGGAAGTAGTAGGACCCACTGGGCTCGGACTTATTGTTACGAGGGTTAACCCAGAGGATGGGACCGATGTCGAATAGGTACTGGAAGAACCTTAAGGTGGGAGGCTCATTGCAGCGAAGGAAGAAGATGATAAAGGAATGGATATGGGCCCAAGAATTGGGTGGAAGTTGAGCTGTGGCAAGGTCGTAGTAACCTAAGATTTCATATACTAAAGGATGGCCTGGGAATCGAAAGCCAAAAATGAACATGTTTTGGTTCACGATCATTCTATGGAAATAAGAATGGCTGGATCGATCACCCTTATCTGGGTTATCAACTCAATGGACTTGGGGATAAGATAAGAAGCCCTAATTTCTTGAACCTTGGCCTTGATCAGTAGGGATTTCACCGCAGAAGCGACGTAATGGGGGCCCGATTCACCAAGGGTACTAAAAGGAGTTCTATCAAGGTTACCAGGGTTAGTTCCTGAACTACTCTCACCTTGGGTGGATCGCCTAAGGTGCGATCGATGAAGAGTCGGCTCAAATGGGCGAGAAGCAACAGCTTTATCGTGAGCCATGATAGGTTAGGGTTAAAATGCAGAAAATGCAAAAGAAAAAGACTCATGACTTACTCTGAACAAGGAGACGGTGACGGAGGTTGTTCGTGAAGCTAAGGAGGCACCAAGCTCAGAAGCAGACGCACAGACTCAAGCAGGTGACACAGATTCTGAGCAAACAAAGGAGTTGCAGCATGAAGACGAAGACGAAAGATTGGAGAAGATAGAGTGTAAGGAAGAAGAAGAGAGGAAAGGCCAAGATTTTATAAGTTTGCGAAGGAATGTGTCCCAATAAATCGTCATGATGAATCTTGAGAGCGACTAAAAACCAAGCTATGGATGCGACATTTTGCAGGGAAGTGACACATGGGTAGCCCAGATGAACGAGAAGTTGGCAAGATTCTTGGAACCCTTAATGAAGCGATGGCTCAATCAATTTTAGAACGTTATAAATAAACCACACGCATTCAAATCGTCTGTGAGTGGGAAAAAGAACCGTGAAAATTATCAGAACGTTTTAGTTTATAATGAAATACAAATACATGCGAGGAAAATGCATTTTCCCTGAGGGGATTGCCCCCTCGAGTTGAAACGACTCAGAGGCAAAGGGGTTATGTTGGGGGAAAATAAAGTGGGGTTAAATTCAAACCATATATAAGGGATCAATAATTCAGACCGTGGATAAGGGATCAATAATCCAGGCCGCTGATGATCAGTAAGGTGTATTTAAGATATTACACGCGGCACTCATCCAAGCAAGTTGAATACGTACAAGGGAATATCCATTCTGACAATGATCGGTGGGAAGAGATCCTATTCGACCCCCCCTAGGTGCGAAAGCGGTGATAAGACAGATGAAAGGAGTAGCCGGATATTAAATGCATTGTCATTAATACTCATAAATGCCAACAACAACCATAAAGGCAAAGTGTGCTGACTTAACTAGCTACATCACCATATCAAGGACCAAATCAGCGAAAAGTAAGATTTCCATTTGATAAATGGGAAATGGCAGCCACAGATGACGTAGGAAATAACTGACGTGGACGTAAAGGGGTAAAAGGGGGTCGAAAGAGGCAAACAAGACGTATATACACCACCTAAGGGGTCAATCCCTCTGTCCTAGTCCTCTCTATTTGACAAATGATGGAAATGGTGGTAGGTGGGGGAAAACTGGCCCATGGAGCTTCACCATGGTTCTATAAATATTGAAAACCTACCACTTGCAAAGTATCCAATCTGATCCAAAACGAAAGTTTCTATCCTGAGGTATTATTACTCTGTATAATTTCACTCTGAATCTATGTTACTTACATACCCCATTTACATTGTTCATCTTCCCCACTAGGAAGGAGAGAAACTTCTAGAACTCTCATACCTCAGAAACCCCTCTTAAAGGAACTCTGGTGTCTCACTAAAAGTTCCATTCTGATTATCTTGAAAACCTACTGAATTTGATATCGAAGATATCACGGGATAAAACACATCCACCTCATTGCTTGATTTGTGTTATAGCTACGTGGCATCATCTAAAGCATTGAACAGAATCCATCGACAACAACCTTAAATCCAACACATTAATATATAATCTATGCGACATCAATAGTTAGTATAACAAATCCTCATAATGAACCTCTCAAGTAGGAGGACCAATTAGTAACCTAATAATGAGAATCTTATCCTCAACACTACAAAATGTGATCCAACTCTGTATACATTCATATACAATTACACTCGTGGCTAAAATCTCCGCTACAAAGAACAGTCTGACAACCATATGACAAAATTCTCATTTCTGCTCCCAATTCAAAGATAACCACATTAATTATCTTGCAAAATGACTGAATAATATTGATTTGATGAACACTTCCAAATACAGAATATCCAATCTAACCCAAACATATTCAAAACTTAATGGTAAACATATGTTTATGACCACTCACGGTCGCACATCCAAAATTGCTTCTTCAAACTGAGAATAAAGCAAGAAGCCAAACCATGCGATTAACTTCATAAGAACTATCGTATTAAAAAAAATGGGGAAAATGACCAAATATCCCAGTCATTGTTACCTTATAAACCTCATCTTGAGTAATATATATTTCTTTGATCAAGAACAAATATTATTTTGTTTCAAAATCATCCACTAAAATTGAATCTTGAAACATTTGTCCAGCCGCAGACACCTACTTCTTGCCTAATGCATAGATGCTCCATCCTTGAGCAATAACTACCAGTTGCACCAGGCCAACAAGCCAAAACACATTGTAACCTGTATCCTAGGGATTTCCTTGAACACCACGATGAGACCTCAACTGTAGAATAAACACCCTTGGATAGCTAATTCAAGGGTATCCTTACCTCAAGGTAATTTCTGGTCAATTGCCATTGCCTGCAAATCTAAGATGAAGGGTGCTTGTACTAGTTTATTACATGTGACACCCTAAAATCACTCCTTCCAACCCATTCATGAAAACCAAGTGAAACATGAATGGAACGTCAAAAGCAGGAAATGAGAGAGAGGGGGGGTGGTGCAGAGGGGGTTAAAAAAACGCTATACATTAGAAATGAATGCTCAAATTTACACGTAACCCAACCTTGGGAATAAAAAAATATCCCAGGCCTCTAATTTCTGCCAGCTGGAACCTCTAGCAACTCTTTTCAGTCCAGTATACTGGAAAATAAAAGCCAATAAAAGGGTACAAGGAATCCAAATCCTCTGGAAAAACAACCTGCATCAAAGAACCCCACAAAAATTTAGTTGCTAAACAGATACTAATCAAATTTTCAGCTTCAAGACAACATATAAACTCACTTGCCAGTAAAATAAAAAAGGGTTTGCGCTTGAAACTCTTTTTTTTTTACCAAGGAACCCATGGCCATCCTTTGAATTGACCAGGTAAGCCCCAGGTCCATGTAAACCACACCATCCACATGTGCCAGATTAGTCCAAGGCCCATGAGAACCAGCAAGCCTTGTATGCGTGGCCCCAAGAGGTGACGAGTCAAACTCAGGACCTCTGCTTCCTGAGCCTCGTGTGTGTGCTTGAAACTTAATTTGCAACATATTTCCAGCCAAATGCAATATGAAATATTTGAGTTGAGTTTGGCACTTCCATACATTAGACAATATAATTCCCAAGGTGCATGCTCTATTTTTCACTTCATGAGCTAATCATCTTAGGTATATTACGTTGTGGTTTATCACCCCAACCCAAATTTCTCTCCTCCATAACTTCACTTGTCACTCTTTGTACCCCCCCTCTCCTTTTTTTTTGGAGACAATAGTTACTAGCCTTATGGATAGCAGCAAACTGCTTTCACATATTTACAATCTACCCTTCATACGTGTTCCACACATAATTTGCTGTTATATCTTGCATCATCGATAATGAATCAAGCAATTTAGCAAAAAGAAGGCTTCACCTCAGGACTAAGGTAGTATAATACTGAAAACATTAAATAATAGCAGTAAGAGGATGGTTCCATAAGCAACAACATGCATTATGGTAAACATTAAATTAACTCAGGAATAGGTTATAAGGGACCTTTCATGAGAATACTGAAAATAAATTCACAACAGAAGATTCAGAAACTAATAAATATCACATTTAACTTCAAAAGTTACCAACCAGGATTTGCCGAGGTTTCTGAAGTTGGCAGTGCAGGCAAAGACATCTCTGCAAATTTCGAAGAGTGAATTTGAGAACACAAACTTCCAAGACAAAGAAACCACTTATGGCAATAGCACTAATAAACTCTGCCATGTCCTACAGTATCATTAATTAACCGAAACCCATTAAATTTTAATGCCAAGTTTCCTGCTGCCCAAGGGGTTTCCATATTGGAAGGATTTTTACCTTGGGAAGCAGAAGAGCAGCCCAAAAGTTCCTGAAGTACCAGGTTACACATTTTCCCATTACATATTTTCAGAGCTCCACAGCCCCATGTCATGTAGTGAAATGATTCACTTTTAAAGCCTTTTTTCATTGACCCCAAGAATTTGATGGTTTATTACTAAGAAACCAAAGCGCCACATGAGGGAAGTCAGAGGGATGACAAAAATGAATTTTATTTACAGCAATCCAGATAATCCCCCATATTTGGACAGTAGCTCTGCCATGTCAAACCATTACAGGCAGGAAACTGTGTAACTGCAGGCTTCAAATTGTAAATTGTAACAACAGAGAACAATTGGCCAATATTACACTAAATTGATTCTTTTCAGTATGCGAAGACCATAGTTCAAGTTACCAGGAGCACAAAAGGTTAAGGACGAAAGCGAGGAAGATGACGGCCATGGTGCAGCAACATTGTCACTCAAATCACATGTAAAGCTAATACCAGTGGAGTTGTCATACACCACATCATCAGGCAAGCTTCGAAGTAGACATCCTGCAACTACGCAAAATTTAGACTTCAGATATAATCACAACATATGTAGAAATTGTGTGGTGATATATCATCTGAATTAAAAGATTAAAACTAAGCCATAAATACAATATCTGGAAATGTAGCACAAATCACAAATCATAAATCACTGGGCAATGCTTGGAGATCTTCTTCTATACAACGCCAATTGAATCATCAGAAACTATACAACCAAAGACATTGGTTATTTATGAGCGTATGGAAATGCACTGACCTTAACAGAGAAGAAAGAAAATACACGCATTCAGTTTTCTTCATAATATACAAGCTTCAAAAGTCCCTCAGCTAGTATTTGAAACTTCAACTGGCGATGTGATTTGGAACATTTGGTCTCATAAAATTCTCTTAGGACCCATTTTCACAATTGAATTAATTAATTTCATGGGGAAACAGAGATATTTTTCCAATTTTGACAGGTTTGGCACAAAATTTGGGAACTTCGTCAATTTTGGCAAATTTCAACCCTAGGGAAAGAAATATTTCGCTAATTTCAACAGACTACACTTGAAATTTCAAACATTGCCCGCAGCACCACTATGGAATGGAATATAAATAAAAGTTGCAGTACAAGAGAAACTGATGTAATTTAGCAATGCAAAAAGTATAGGGATAAGTCTAATGAATGACTTTCTTAAAGGCACAAGTTTAAAAAACTGTTTACGTTCTCATCTTTTTGGTTGAAAGAGACAAATAAATATTGCTGAAAAGATCATAACTATCACATTCTTTCATATTTTTTTCAGAAAGAAAGTTGCAAGAATCTAGATGCTAGTCAAATGATTGGATAGGTTCACACTATTCTATCAGGCTGATATGATGTGTGTTGGGAGTTTAGTCCCACATCGACCACGAAATAGTCTTCAACCTCCTTACAAACCAGGAAGTCTCTCCACCTACTAGTTGAAGCTTTTGGGATGTAAACTTTACATGGAATCAGTGAGTTTTCACTGTCTTCAGTCTCCACGTATCCGCAGCACTAACTGCCAAACGTGTGGGGGAGTGTTGGGAGTTTAGTCCCATATTGATTACCAAATAATCTTCAACCCCTGGAAGTCACTCCACCTACTAGTTCGAGCATTTGTGATGGAAACCATACAATGTGCAACCTAGGAAACTTCCAAGGTGCTGCACAAAAATCAGGGGTTTTGAACAACCCGCCATCCAGGGCAAATGTCCTGTTACTCTGTAGATAAATGATGATTGCAGACTTCAAAATCCTTTAAAATATTAGAATAAGAACAGTAAACTAAGATTAGAAAAAGGAAGCAGAATAAAATAACAACCTTGGTGTCCGTATGCTGCTCCAATAACGAGGTGCAGATTGGCAAAACCGAGACAAAATAATGAATTAGATAAAGGTTTATAAGAAGCTGATTAAAGTTGATAAGCCTCTACAAAAATAGCACAAATAAAAACAAAGAAAATAAAAATATACCCTGAAGGCTGAAATCCTTCAAGTCAACATCACAGAGCTCATAAATATTTGTCATGACACCACCTTTCTGTAACATTGACCCAAATAACGTAGCACAATTTATGGCCTGCCTATTTGTAATTAACATCTGCTTTTGTATACCCGCAATATAAGTATTTAATGAGTTACAGCAGGAAGGATTGGGAGCAGCTAATTCACGGCACGCTTCGATTACTTCAGAAGGCTGCTTGAGTTCCAAAGGACAAACTGTATGCATGCAGACAAGATAGTTAGAAAGAAGGCAAACACTGAGATGGACAGATGTATAAGCTACAATAAACTTGTAATACATTTAATTATAAATTGTAAAGTGCTGTGTTTAGTTTCTATAATCAGTTTATGCATATCAATAGCTGATAAGATTTGAAAATGATATGTTTCTCAGAATGCATGTGGAATAAAGACAAGAGGAACAAAGGATGATTCAGAAGAACAAGAACAGTAAAATCCATTATGCAAGACAAGGGCTCCCAAACCCCACTCCCACAGCCCAAAATTTTGTATTGAACATATAGGATTATCGCCCTCAGTAATTCTCAGTTTCAAACTGTTGAGAGATCGTATGGTCCACATGGATTAACCATCGTGTGGTTTAGATTAATTTATCTTTATGTCTAGATTCATTGTACTACTGTTTAGATTCATTGTACTACTTGTATTATACATTTGTACTACCTGTACTATCTTCATTGTACTACCTGTATTCATTTTCACATTATAAATAAAAAGACCTCTGTCTATTGTAGGACATGTCATTCCATTCATTGATCTACATGGTATTAAAGCCAAGTTAGGCTCCATCATCTCCTCTTCCCCTCTTTTTTCTTTCTTTTTTTCTTACACCATCTCCCAGGGCCGCCACCACCTTCCAGCGCCTCCAGCACCTACCGCACCCTACCACCTCATCATCTTCGATCTCCAGCGCTGCCACCACCTGCCGGAATCTTTTTCCGCCACCTCTATACTATCGCCGCCATTTACCTATATCACCACCGGCACTAAGGATACCAGAAATCTTCTTTTTTTGATCCTACCATGATCTAGAAGGTTTTTTTTTTTCATTTTTTTCCTTTTTTGCCGTGTATCCCTATTGGTGGTTTGTTTGAGATCAGTCATTGTGTATATACCGATCTTCTATTCCTAATTGAAGATCATGTTCTTTGTGAAACTTGATTCTCTTATTCCATAAACAACATGATTGGTACACGGCCCATGTAAGACCCGCACTCCATGAACCCGATCTAAACTTTTAATTCATGTCGTAACAGATCTTCCAATCATCACCGGGCCAGATAGGACGAGCGGATGACAACCAGGTACAAAAACGAACCTAATGTATGATATTTTTTCATACCGGTCGATAGTACCGATCGACCGGTATGTCTGCACGGGCAGACTACTTAGATCCGAAAACGAATCTCTGCGGGTCCCACTTTCCTAATCTCGAGCCTAAGGACTTTCCTAACGTAAGGAAACTTCCTAAACTCTATCCTAGTCTATTTAAGGACCCTTAAACCTCCTTAGAACTCTTTCATTGATCCTCACAAACCCTAGAGAGGAGAAAGAGATCGAAGAAGGAGAAAGAGCTAAGGAAGGAGGGAGAGGAGCCGCCGTTTGCCGTTGGACAAAGAACACCATAATTGCGAACCAACGGTAAGTGCTTGAACCTTCCTCTAAGTTAAGCATTATAGATGATTAGTCATGAATTGATCAATACCATGCAAAGCAAGGTATTGATCTAAACCCTTAAATTTGTCGTCAAACCCTAATACAGTCGATGAACCCTAGATTCAAATTCTAGGCTAAGGATCATCGAAACTAAGACTTGAAAAGAACATGAAACAACTCTAACTCGTTGTTCAGCCCTAAAATGTAAAGGAGAAACCCTAGAATCAATAGGGGGTGACCGACGGAAGGCAAACACCGAATTAATGGTCTTCTGGAGGCATACCGGTCGACCATACCGATCGCACCATATGCGACCGGTACTACGACTGGTACCTCTCGGAGACTGGTCTGTGGGGGACCGATCGGCCATACCGGTCGACTATACCGGTCACACCTTTCCCCACAATGCCACGACCGGTACTTGCGACTGGTACTGCAACCGGTACTGCAATCGGTATGCACTGTGAGGAGTGTTTTTGACCCAGTTGGTTTTCCGACCAACGTAAACCCTAAGAAACTAATTCTAATTCAACCCTAACATCATGTAGGACCTTGTGATAGCGAGTTTGGATTTTGTGACGCGGAGCAAGTTAGTAATCAAGCGTCAGGTAAGGGAATAAGACCTAAACCCTAATAACTTAATAACAGTAAAACGTTGTTAGTAATTATGATTCTGTAGAATAGTGTTTGTGTATACTCACATGTCATCTTTACTTTCAGTTATTATATTGTTCATGCATACTCGCTATGCTAGGATGTGACTGTTAGGCATGTGATTGTTATCGTTGGTGTGTGGAATGGAAAGGGCCTGGGGTCTGGAATCATTCCTCACACTAGCACCTTTTCGTATCGTTTCTGTCTTAGCATGCTTGGTGCAGGTAGGGTATCAGGGGGAGGAAGTGGCACTGTGGTCTCCAGCCTGGCCACTAGACTCTGGCTCTATCTCTATGCCATAGGGAGCTGTGCTGGGATAGGGCCTACTGTGATGACATATAGGATTAGTTAGTTGCGAGCCCAATTTGCAAGCCCTCGCCAATAAAGGCTTACGTGTTGGTATGGGTAGGGCATCAGGGGAAGTGTTGACAGTGTTTGATCCGGACACTTTAGCTCTATCTCTATTCCATGGTGGGTGCATGTGAGACGACAGTGGTGTTTGATCCATTGGGCGGATTCACACACTCGTGTATAGAGGTGCGGTGGCCGCCAATCCTTTCTATAGCACATTGCAAACTTAAAACCAGACCATAATGTGAATGTTACTCATGCATGATGTGTGTTGCATTGTCTGATTTTTCTTACTAAGCTAAGTTGTGAGTTGACCCTTATATATATATATACATGTTTTTAGATGTTGATGCAGGTTACACTATCAAGGACTACGTAGATGCTCCAGTATATGGAAGAGTTGCTGCCCTGGAAGTGCAAGCAAGGGAGGACGAGCATGACGCTTCATGCGAGTGCCCTTTCTGTGTGTACCTCTAGGATATTGGATTTGTTTATTTTATTTATTTTCAGTTGGATTTATAAGTGATGTAAGGATAATTATTTACGTTCTGGTGTTTTGAATAATTGGATATTTTATTTAAATTATCAATAGAGAACTCAGTTCATTTAATTTAAGACTTCCGTTGTAATTAATTATATTCTGATTACGGTTATGTGCAATGGTTTGTATGAGTGGACACGGTCTTATTGAGATCCTAGTGTGAACCGTTGGTTCAGTGACAGTTCACTCACACTTCTGGTTCAGTCGGAATTGGGGTGTGACAACTTGGTATCAGAGCACTGGCTCTGTCCAACAGACCATACATGCACTTGACTGAGTCAATGAACTGAGATAGGAAAAATTAAAAACCTTAATAAAAACGCACCTTAAGCACTTGTTTGATGCCTGAGACTAAATACTAAAGAGCATATGTACTGTATTAAAAGTGAGAACCTAATAAATAGACATGCTCTAGTTAGGAGACCATAATAACAAGCAAGAATGATCATAAATTTCCATAACAAGTAAGAAGGAAAATTGTATCAGAGAGTAAAAACATAAAACCTTCAAAGAGTGAAAGAGTTAATTGTATCACAGGGTACAGTCCATAAACCGGACAGTTACCCTATTATAATAAATTGTATCATGAGAGAGAAAAATAAGGTGATCTATCATGGGGTTGGGGGCATCGGAGGAATAGGGTCAACGATATCATAGTCATGATCATGTGCGACTCTGAGCCAGTGCACCTGCTCCTGCGTGACTCTGAGGCTGTGAGAGAGACGCCCTAGGTCACGATTCATCTCGCGCTGGACATCCCGAATCTCCATAAACATACCCATCACGGTATCGGGAGGAGGCTGGGATGGTCCTGCTGTAGGTATGGGCTGCGGTTCCAGTGCCGGAATGTCCTCCATCTGTTCATCATCATCACCCCCTACCTCTTCTGCATAAGTTGCATCGGCTGCTACTGCCGCTGCCGCTACCCTCCTAAGCGGACGAGGACGAGCCTCTAACTCCTCATCACTGATCGGCAGGTTATCCATCTTCATCCGGACAATGGCATCCCAGTCGATGTCTGATGTCATGATGTCCTCAACCGCAATCTCATCCCTCATGTCCACGCGAAGGAGCTGCAGGAGTGTAGTGATAAGCCGGCCATATGGAAGGTTGCTTATCTGGTCGGGCATGGTAGCCTGACGCATAGTCCTGATGATAATATAAGGGAGACAGACCCGCTCCCTAGTGCAGACACGATAAGTCAGGTACTGGGTGAACTGAGACAACTCACTGTAGTGGTTACTCTGACGGACAATATTATGCTGGATACCGATTGGTAATACTGTATACCCAGCACATGTTAGCCGTAACACAATGCCTACCATACCGTAGGTCCCAGTAATGCACACCCCAGTGTAGAAGCTGGGTGCACAACAAGCAGTGTATCAAGGTGGTTACCCTTATCAGCCACCGATGTATGGGATAGCTGCATCATGGCAGAATGATCCGACAAGGGTTGAGGAATATTTCTGAAGATGAAGCCTCAAACGTTTCAGTAAAGGATCAAATCTATTGTGGCCATATAACTAGATAGGTTTATATAGGATGCAGTGCATCATTGACTTACTCTTATGATTATAGAGGATGCACATACCTGATTCTAATTTTCGTACTTTGACAGAATACCTTCTAATTTCAACCTGTCAATTGGAATTATAGATATTATTTCCTTAGAATTTGTCCTAGTTATACTAATCTAAGCTACTCCCATGAACGACACCATCAATAGAGATATGAACCGAATGAACATTTAATGGTTTAATCATTCCGAATGTACATCTTTTCGATTTTATACCTGATTTATTGATGTACCAAAACTTCTCCAGATTTACTCCTATAGTGCCTTGACCAATGGCACTATATACTCGATAGAACCTGTAACCATGAGGTTAGGAACTGTAAAACCTCTATTTCTATATATTTGGACCACCGTGCAACTTAACGACCTTTGGATGATGGTTGGATTACCATAGATTTACTCCTGATCCTTTAAACCTAAGCTCACTAGATAAAACAAGTGTTCATCATTATACTGAATTCGAAAGAAGGAAATGAATCACTGTTGGATAAGCATTATGATTCTTACATTTCTCGACATCCATTGATAAGATGTTTAGTTAATAAGAGAATTATTGGAAGGAAGATGATTAAATTCAGATTAGATTCTATAGCCAAGGAACCTCAGATGAAGTAATGGAGGATCTGTTTCGAGATTGCTGAATAGAATGGATATGAGTCATGTCTATAAAAGAGTGCATGAGCAAAAAGTGAGAACTATCAAGAGTAGCCAGTAAATAGATAGCACTCAAGTAGAGTTAAAGATGGCTATATCGGTATGAATTTTGACAAGGCAGAAGATTTCTAAAGACAGATCTAAGAGTGGATATAAGGATGAAGTAAAAAATTATGGCATTTATAGTATTCAGATTAGTACAAGTAATACGGAGTTATGCCCAATGTCGAGTGAGATGATTAAGTAAAAACCAAAAGAGTTTGGCTGAATTAATGAATTTATAAGCATATACCCTAATGCTTATCGATAGACTTGGGATATGTAATGAGTAAATAGTCAGAAGATGTTTTTCGAGATATACAAAAGAGAGATCAGGGTAGAACATCAGTGATAAAAGAGATGCAAGTTACCTAGGAAGCGGAAGTTGATGCTCTCTGCTCTAAAAGCTAAGAGATGTTTAGAAAAGGGAGGAGTGGGTTACTTAGTGTCTGTGGTCGACATCGCTACAAAGGTACCAAAGATGGAAGATCTGGATGGGGTACGAGAGTTTCCAGATGTATTTCCAGAAGACCTACCCGGTCTACCTCCAGACAGGGCTATAGAGTTCGTGATAGACCTTATGCCAGGGTCGGCGCCGGTGTATAAGGCACCTTACAGGATGGCCCCTACAGAATTGAAGGAGTTGAAGACCCAGTTACAAGAACTACTAGATAAGGGTTTCATACAACCAAGCATATCGCCATGGGGAGTACCTGTATTGATCGTAAAGAAAAATGACGGTAGCGTATGACTATGTATCGACTACCGAGAGTTGAACAAGTTAACTATCAAGAATCAATACCCTTTGCCTAGGATCGATGATCTGTTCGATCAGTTGCAGGGTGCAAAGGTTTTCTCAAAGATTGATCTTAGATCAGGGTATCATCAATTGAAGATCAAGGCAGGAGATATTCCAAAAACTGCTTTCAGAACAAGGTATGGGCATTATGAGTTCTTTGTAATGTCATTCGGGTTGACTAACACTCCAACGTCGTTCATGGAACTGATGAACCGAGTGTTTCATGACATGTTGGACACTTCAGTCATTGTATTCATTGACGACATCTTGGTCTACTCAAAGGACAGGGAGGCTCATGCATCACATTTGAGAGCAGCCCTACAACGGCTGAGAAGGGAGAAGCTTTACGCCAAGTTCAAGTAATGCGAATTTTGGCTGAAGGAAGTGGCATTCTTGGGTCACGTAGTATCTGCAGACGGTATCAAGGTAGATCCAAGCAAGATCGCAGCTATAGTAGGATGGGATGCACCGAAATCAGTTGCAGATATTCGTAGTTTCCTTGGATTGGCTGGTTACTATAGAAGATTCGTAGAAGACTACTCAAGAATCGTCGTTCCACTCACCAGACTAACCAAGAAAGGAGAAAATTTCATATGGACAGATGAGTGTGAGAAATGCTTTCAGACTTTGAAGTCAAGACTAGTCTCTGCACCTATCTTGACCATCCCGCACCAGGCTTGCCATTTACCCTATATACGGATGCCTCAGGATTGGGTCTTGGATGAGTGTTGATGCAAGGAGAACAAGTGATTGTCTACACATCAAGACAGTAGAAAGAGCATGAGAAGAACTATCCTACGCATGATCTGGAGTTAGCAACGGTCATTCACGCAATCAAGACTTGGAGGCACTACCTTTATGGTGAAAAGTTTCAGATTAAGTTGGATCACAAGAGTTTAACTTACCTTTTTACTCAGAAGGACCTGAATATGAGACAAAAGAGATGACTGGAGCTATTAAAAGATTATGATTGTGACATCCAGTATCATCTGGGTAAGGCAAACATTGTGGCTGATGCCTTAAGCAGAAAGTGGGCATTGAAACCTGAGGCAGGACCTAGTACAAACGCTGCACTGTGTGTTGCAGCCTCAGGCTCAATAGAGAATGATAAAGAGCATATATTAGAGACTGCAGGAGATCCAGTGGCACAGGACTTAATTCATAAGTTCACATTGATGTTCGCAGCTTTGAAGATGTCATCGGATCTCATAGATGAGGTCAACGTAGCAATCCTACAGGATCCACACCTCAAGACTCTGCAAGAAGATCTAGAGAAGGGTAAAAGCAACCCTGATTTTACCTTGGATTCAGACAAGGTACTCAGGTATTGTGGACGATTATGTATACCTGAGAATGAGAACTCAAATATCAGAGATAGAATTATGACAGAAGCTTATTATACCCCATATTCAGTACATCCAAGAAGCACCAAAATGTACCATGATTTAAGAAGACTATATTGGTGGAGGGGTATGAAAGCGGATGTAGCTCGATTCGTATTCCAATGTCTAAATTGCCAGCAAGTGAAAGCAGAAAGACAGAGACCTGCAGATTTGCTACAACTACTATCGGAGCCAGCATGGAAGTGGGATTGTATCACAATGGATTTCGTCACTGGCCTACCCTTGACACCAAGGTCAGTGGATGCAATATGAGTTATAGTCGATCGACTTACCAAGGCAGCTCACTTCATCGCTGTCAGACCTCAGTATACCATGAACAAGCTAGCCAAGCTATATGTGGATAATATAGTCAGACTTCATGGCGTCCCAGAGAGTATAGTATTTGACAGAGATCCCCGTTTTACATCAAAGTTCTGGGAAGGATTACAGAAAGCCATGGGAACCAAGTTAAAGTTTAGCACAGCTTTTCATCCTCAGACAGACGGGCAGTCAGAAAGAACTATTCAAATCTTAAAGAATATGCTCCGAGCGTGTGCCCTAAATTTCAAAGGAGCTTGGGACGAGAAGCTATCGCTTATTCAGTTTGCTTATAACAATAATTACCAGGCTACGATCCAAATGGCTCCATATGAGCCACTCTATGGGAAGAAATGTCGTACACCTCTGTTATGGAACGAGGTGAGAGAAAGAAGGATTGTAGGACCGAAGTTCGTAGAAGAAACTTGTCGAGCAATTGATCAAATCAAGGAAAGAGTGAAGACAGCTCAAGTTCGATAAAAGCACTATGCAGATAACCGACGTCGAGATTTGGAGTTTGTAGTGGGTGATAAAATGTTCTTGAAGATATCACATGTGCGAGGTCTGACACGGTTTGGTAAGAAGGGAAAGCTATGCCCCAGGTATGTGGGACCATACGAGATATTGACTAGACGTGGTAATGTGGCATATCAACTGGCTCTAGCACCATCCATGTCAAGCTTCATGATGTGTTTCATGTTTCTTTATTGAAGAAGTATGCCAGGGATCTATCACACATCTTGACAGCAGACCCACCAAACTTGACAGAGGACTTGACATTTAAAGTGGTACCTGTACTGCTCACAAGCCGAAAGGTACAACATCTCCGAAGCAAGGATATCCATTATGTGAAAGTGCATTGGAAAAGCCAAGATGTAGAAGAAATTACTTGGGAGGAAGAGAATGCGATGCGAAAGGAATACCCTAACCTTTTCGACGAACAAGGTACGTACAAATTTTGAGGCCGAAATTTATTTTAAGGGTGGGGGAGTTGTGAAACCTACATGCAAATTTCGGAGACGAAATTTCTTTTAAGGGTGGGGGAGTTGTAAGACCCACACTCTATGAACCCGATCTAAACTTTTAATTCATGTCGTAACAGGTCTTCCAATCATCACCGGGCCAGATGGGACGAGCGGATGACAACCAGGTACGAAAACAGACCTGATGTATGATATTTTTTCATACCGGTCGACAGGTATGTCTGCGCGGGCAGACTACTTAGATCTGGAAACGGATCTCTACCGGTCCCACTTTCCTAATCTCGAGCCTAAGGACTTTCCTAACGTAAGAAAACTTCCTAAACTTTATCCTAGTTTATTTAAGGGCCCTTAAACCTCCTTAGAACTCTTTCATTGATCCTCACAAACCCTAGAAAGGAGAAAGAGATCGAAGAAGGAGAAAGAGCTAAGGAAGGAGGGAGAGTAGCCGCCGTTTACCATTGGACGAAGAACACCATAATTACGAACCAACGGTAAGTGCTTGAACCTTCCTCTAAGTTAAGCATTAAAAATGATTAGTCATGAATTGATCAATACCATGCAAGGCGAGGTATTGATCTAAACCCTTAAATTTGCCGTAAAACACTAATACAGTCGATGAACCCTAGATTCAAGTTCTAGGCTAAGGATCATCGAAACTAAGACTTGAAGGGAACATGAAACAACTCTAACTCGTTATTCAGCCTTAAAATGTATAGGAGAAACCCTAGAATCAATAGGGGGTGACCGATGGAAGGCGAACACCGAATTGATGGTCTTCCGGAGGCATACCGGTCGACCATACTGGTCGCACCATATGCGACCGGTACTGCCACCGGTACCTCTCGGAGACTGGTCTGTGGGGGGCCTGTCGACCATACCGGTCGCACCTTTCCCCACAGTGCCGCGACCGGTACTTGCGACTGGTACTGCAACCGGTATGCATTGTGAGGAGTGTTTTTGACCCAGTTGGTTTTTCGACCAATGTAAACCCCAAGAAACTAATTCTAATTCAACCCTAAGATCATGTAGGTCCTTGTGATAGCGAGTTTGGACTCTGTGACGCGGAGCAAGTTAGCAATCAAGCGTCAGGTAAGGGAATAAGACATAAACCCTAATAACTTAATAACAGTAAAACGTTGTTAGTAATTATGATTATGTGGAATAGTGTTTGTGCATACTCGCATGTCATCTTTACTTTCAGTTATTATATTGTTCATGCATACTCGCTATGCTAGGATGTGACTGTTAGGCATGTGATTGTTATCGTTGGTGTGTGGAATGGAAAGGGCCTGGGGTCTGGAATCATTCCTCACACTAGCACATTTTCGTATCGTTTCTGTCTTAGCATACTTAGTGCGGATTGGGTATCAGGGGGAGGAAGTGGCACTGTGGTCTCCAGCCTGACCACTAGACTCTAGCTCTATCTCTATGCCGTAGGGAGCTGTGCTGGGATAGGGCCTACTATAATGACATATAAGAATGGTTAGTTGCGAGCCCAATTTGCAAGCCCTCGCCAATAAAGGCTTACGTGTTGGTATGGGTAGGGCATCAGGGGAAGTGTTGTAGGTGTTTGATCCGGACACTTTAGCTCTATCTCTATTCCATGGTGGGTGCATGTAGGACGACAGTGGTGTTTGATCCATTGGGCGGATTCACACACTCGTGTATAGAGGTGCGGTGGCCGTCAATCCTTTCTATAGCACATTGCAAACTTAAAACCAGACCATAATGTGAATGTTACTCACGCATGATGTGTGTTGCATTATCTGATTTTTCTAACTAAGCTAAGTTGTGAGCTCACCCTTGTATATATATACATGTTTTTAGATGTTGATGCAGGTTACACTGTCAAGGACTACGTGGATGCTCCAGTATATGGAAGAACTGCTGCCCTGGAAGTGCAAGCAGGGGAGGACGAGCATGACGTTTCATGCGAGTGCCCTTTCTGTGTGTACCTCTAGGATATTGGATTTGTTTATTTTATTTATTTTCAGTTGGATTTATAAGTGATGTGAGGATAATTATTTACGTTCTGGTGTTTTGATTAATTGGATATTTTATTTAAATTATCAATAGAGAACTCAGTTCATTTAATTTAAGACTTCCATTGTATTTAATTATATTCTGATTATGGTTATGTGCAATGGTTTGTACGAGTGGACACGATCTTATTAAGATCCTGGTATGAACCGTTGGTTCAGTGACGGTTCACTTACACTTCTGGTTCAGCCGGAATTGGGGTGTAACACCTATTGCGGTATCCCTGATAGTGGACTAAGTTCTTCCATAAACAACAGGATTGGTACACGCCCATTGCTGGTTATCTAGATTTTTTATCGTGTAAGAAACATCTGAAATTACTTCTGCTAGGACTGAGTCCTTTAAATTGGAAAATTTTACAATTCCTGTTAATACCACAAAATTGGATGGTGGGAATTATTTAATGTGGTCTAGATCCTCCCTTCTTTTAATTACTGCACAAGGACTAGTTGACTATGTTACCGGTACAAAAAGTGTAACTGCCGACGCCGCCCTAAAAAAATGGAATGCCGAAAATTCTTTGGTTATGCAGTACCTCCTTAATTTTATGCAACCAGCCATAGCCAAAAATTCTTTAATTATAAATAAAGGCATTCGGGGGTGAGGTAAATCAACTCACTCATTCATTTTCAATCTCTAATTCAACATGGTATCAGAGCCACCTCTCCAGAGAACCTAACCGCGATCCACCTCTCCCCTCCTTTCTTCTCCTTGCTGCAAGGCTCCTTTCTCAAGAGAACCTGACCGCAAGGTGTATCTGACCCCTCTCTCTTTACCGCAGCTTGTAAATCCTCCTTCTCTTCTTCTTCTTAGCCCCTAATCCATTATTAGGGCTACAATTTAAGAGGATGTCATAAATTGACAAAATTGCAGTCCCTTTTTCCTCTTGAAAAAAAAAAACTAAATTTATCACGAAGACGAGAAGATTTCTCAGCCAGCACATGCTGCAAGCCATTCTAGGGCTTTTATTTGTTGCAGTTTGTCCTTTTTTGGTGAGAAATATTAATTCTGTGGTGAGCAGCCTCTCTTAGACCAAGCACCATCGGCGGTAACCTCATCTTGGAATTTTTTTTCCATCTCAGTGCAGCCCATACTTGCGAAATCCTTCTTCTGAAAAAAAAAAAAAAAAAAAAAAAAAAAAACAAAAAAAACAAAACATTTGTGTCTTCTCATCATTATGACACAGGTATTCCTCTTTGCTGGATTTTTTACGGAATTGATATGGGCAGAATCGATTCCTATTTTTCCATGATCATGGTTGTTGAGTGCATAAAATTCTGAATTCTCAGATTTTGCGGTGTCGTTTTTTTCACTGGGAAATATCTGAGTTGTTACATTGGTGGCATCTATTATACTAATCAGCCTCGTTTTTTTTACATCATGTCTGGACTATCTGATGCTACTTCCTCTGAGGTACCAAAATTAAAATTGACTACCATTGCTTTAAATCCTGTGAAATTGAATGGGACCAATTATCTTATGTAGTCCAAGAGAGCCTATAGGCCATTGCTGCCAGAGGACTCCTTGGCTATATTAATGGTGCGCTTACAGCACCCGACCCAAGTGATAAATTTTACAATAAATGGGTCTCTAAGAATTTTATTGTGATGACTTACCTTATGGGGTCTATGGAACCAAAGATAAGTCGGGGTTGTGTTACTACCTAATGCTACCCATATTTAGACTGCTGCTAAGGAGTCTTACTCACAAATAGAAAATTATTCCATCATCTTTGACCTACATGTCAAGATTGGGTCCCTGAAACAGAAGGAACTTTCTGTGGTTGACTATTATTCAGAACTCTGAAGCTTATGGCAAGATCTGGACTACTATGACACCTTCACAGCCGCTTGCGCAGTGGATGCTGTTGCTATGAAAAGTGCTAAGGATAAACTCAAAATTTATACATTCTTAGCCGGTTTAAACTCCGACTTTGATCATGTCCACTCACAAATTCTAAACCGTGAGTATCTCCCAACTTTGGAGCAGACTAATGCAATTTTACAAAATAAGGACTTACGACATATCTCAATGATGCCTGTTGCACCAGCTGAGTGATCCGCGCTCCACTCTACACAGCCTTCAGCACACTATTCTTCTCCTAAGGAACCTATTCGTTGTACTCACTATGGCAAGGAGTGCCACACTATAGACACCTGCTGGAAGTTACAGGGGAAACCCCCAGATTTTGAAGCTAAGAGACAGGAGAAAAATTCTAAGTTTGGGAAGATTCCACAGGCACATCAGACGGAAACTTGTGAACAGCCCAGACCTCCAACTGTTGTATCTTCTGTGCTCACCTCTGAGGAACTTCAGCCTTTCAGGAATCTTCTACGATCCACTGCTGCCACCACTGGTCATCAGTCAGCTTCAAGGCCATCAGGTTCATTCTTTGCTCGGTCAAGTACATCCTATGCTGGTCAGTGTGCTTCCTATAACACCCATCCATGGGTCATTGATACTGGAGTAACTGATCATATGACAGGTTCTTCCTCTTCATTTATTACGTTTTCTCCCTCCTCTAGGCAGGATACAGTCCGAGTTGCATATGGGACTCTTTCTCCTATTTTGGGAAAGGGGTTCATCCATTGCTCTCCAAATCTTACTTTATTGTTTGTGCTTCATATCCCGAATTTTTCTACAAACTTACTTTCTATTAGTAGTCTTACAAAATCCTTGAACTGTAAAGTTACTTTTTTCCCTTCTTCCTGTGTTTTTCAGGATTTGGAAAGCGAGAGGACGATTGGACATGGTAGAATGCATGGTGGTCTCTACCTTCTTGCAGATGGTCCTTCATCACCAATAGCATATTAGCCTCCACTCATTACCCAACCAACCCCGCACTCTCTTTACTCTACTATCAGTACTTTACAACAATGGCAGTATCGTTTAGGGCATCTTTCCACTGTTGTGTTATCTCAGTTATTTCCTTTTTTATTTAAGCAATGTAATAGGGATGAGTTATTATGTGAAGCCTGTATTCTGGCTAAATAGGCTCGTACCTCCTATAAACCTACTTATATTAGGAGCAATGGTATTTTTGACTTGGTTCATTCAAATGTTTGGGACCCTGCTCGGGTTTCTTCTGCTTCTGGTCACTAGTGGTTTATCACGTTCATTGACTGTCACACCTGTACCACTTGGGTTTACTTGATGAAAAACAAGAATGATGTTTTCTCATGCTTTCGCCAGTTCCACAAAATGGTACAAACCCAGTTTCATGCCTCAATAAAAATACTTTGAAATGACAATGGTCAGGAATACTTAGAAGGTCATTTTCAGCAATATTTACTAGATCACGACATCATTAATCAAACAAGCTGCATTGACACACCAGCACAAAATGGGGTGGCTGAAAGAAAAAACCGCCATCTCCTTGAGACAGCCTGCGCTTTAATGATGGATGCTCATGTTCCCGCACATTATTGGGGTGATGCAATCCTCACAGCCACATCCTTGATCAATCGACTTCCATCTAGCCTTTTTCAAAACAAGGCACCACTAGAGCTGTTACTTGGCGATTCCTCCTTCCCACTACCACCTAAGGTGTTCAGTTGTGTGTGTTAGCACGCAATCATCACCCACATGGCAAACTGGAGGCACGAAGTCTACGGTGTATTTTCTTGGGCTATCTAGCAACTCAAAAAGGATATAGATGTTATCATCCTCCTTCAAACCGGATGAACATCACAAGGGATGTCATTTTTCATGAAAGTTTAATGTATTACTAGTCCCATCTTCAGGGGGAGCTCGTACCAGTTGAAGTCAAAGATGTGCCTTTACTTATATCAGCATCTCCTGAGGAAGTAAGGGTATAAAGTTGTGTGGACTCAGACAGCTCATGTACACCAAGTAAAAATGACAAAATACTAGAACCACTTCCTACACCAGAGTCTCCATCCACTCTTACCGTACCCAACCAATCTAATCCTAGCCCCAAGCCGTTGCAAGTATATAGTCGTGCCAGAAGCAAGCATAGACAAGCCACTACCATCAACGCAACTACTCCGCATGTCCCTTTGTCAGCCTAGGATCCAGATATTGAGAAGCCCACAGGTAAGGAGCTTTTAGATTCTTATCTGATCTCCCTATTGCCCTTAGAAAGGGTACTAGGACTTGCACTCTTCAACCCCATTTCTAATTTTGTTTCGTATAATTCGTTATCTCCTTCCTATCATGCTTTTGTGTCCTCTCTCTCTTCTATGCCTGTTTCTCAAAGATGGCAGGATGCAATTACTGATGAGCGGTGGAAAGCAACAATGGAAGAAGAAATGAGATGACTGAAGCAAAATAACACATGGGAACTTGTTTCACTCCCTACAGGGAAGAGGCCGGTAGGGTGCAAATGGGTGTTTACCATTAAACAGAAAGCAGATGGGACAGTAGACCGCTACAAAGCAAAGCTAGAAGCTAGGGGATTCACTCAGACATATAGGATCGACTATTAGGAGACATTTTCCCCAGTTGCGAAAATGACTATTGTCCAAATTATCTTAGCATGTGTTGTGCATCACCATTGGGATCTCCAACAGCTAGATGTGAAGAATGCGTTCTTACACGGGGAGCTGACTAAAGAGGCTTACATGGATTATCCACCTAGCTTCTCAAACCACATTAGTAGTGATAAGGTGTGTAAACTGAAACGTACATTGTATGGCTTGAAACAGTCTCCCAGAGCATGGTTTGGAAGGTTTTACAGGGCCATGATAGGATTAGGCTACACTCAAAGTAACGCAAATCATACAATGTTTATGAAGCACTCTGGTGGGACTATTATAGCACTGCTGGTGTATGTTGATGACATCATAGTCATAGGAAATAATGATGCTAAAATCACGAAGTTGAAGGAATTCTTGGGACAGAAGTGAGATAAAAGATCTAGGAAAGTAAAGGTATTTTCTTGGGATAGAGGTAGTCCGATCATCTCAAGGGATTTTTCTATCTCAAAGAAAATATGTTCTAGATCTCTTAACAGAGACTGGTATGCTTGGTTGCAGTCCGTGTAATACTCCATTAGACCCTAACACTAAAATCAAGGAAAAGGATGGCGTGCCAGTCGATAAGGGGAGGTTTCAGCGTTTAATTGGAAGGTTGATTTACTTGTCTCATATTCACCCAGACATCGCCTTTGCAGTCAGTCTGGTGAGTCAGTTCATGCATGATCCCTACACCAAACATATGGAAGCTGTTTACAGGATATTGCACTATCTCAAGGCAACTCCAGGGAAAGGGATTTTGTTAACTCCAAATGATTACTTAAAAATAAAAGGTTATACTGATGTTGATTGGCTGGAAGTCCGGATAGGAAGTCCATATCTGGTTATTGCACATTTGTAGGGGGCAACCTAGTCACATGGCGCAGCAAGAAGCAAAATGTGGTTGCTAGATCCAGTGCAAAAGCAAAGTTCATAGCTATAGCCCAAGACCTATGTGAGCTTTTATGGTTACAAAGCCTGTTGAAGGATTTGAAGATTCAATACTCTCAGCCTATGACTTTATGTTGTGATAATAAAACAGCCATCTACATTGCTCATGAACCCGTACAACATGACTAAACTAAGCATGTGGAGATAGATCAACATTTCATAAAGGAGTTGGAAAGTGGTCAAATTCAGATTCCTTTTATCAAATCAACTGACTAGCTTGCAGACATCTTCACCAAAAGACTAACTGGAAAACAGTTTCATGTCATTTTGTCCAAGTTGGGCATGCATGACATATTTGCACCAACTTGAGGGGGAGTGTTGTAAGTAATGAACCGATTCACAGTTCGGTTCAATTTAAGTGGAGGGCAATTCTGTATTTTCCTTTTCTTATTAGTCATCTATTTAGGATAAGAAGATAAGAATGATAACTCATGTACACACATTTAACATGTGTTAAATGTGTATTTAACATGTGTTAAATGTGTAATGTGTGTGCTGTGTCAGCTCTATGTACACATATTTAACATGTGTTAAATATGTAATGTGTGTGCTGGGTCAACTCTACCTACTTTCCTTATTTACCTCACTATAGTTGATTATAAATAAAGGCATTTGGAGGTGAGGTAAATCAAATCACTCATTCATTCTCAATCTCTGATTCAACAAGTAAGAATGGTGATTTTCAACACAATTGGACATAAACATAACACAGAATTATAAGGTTAGCGTTGAAGGAAACTTGATGTGAAATGACAACAAAACACAACAAAGTTAATATATGGGTGGTGTTAGGGTCGATATGCAACCTGCTTTACCCATTTGACA
The DNA here is from genome assembly GCA_028583415.1 of Protea cynaroides. Classification (NCBI taxonomy): domain Eukaryota; kingdom Viridiplantae; phylum Streptophyta; class Magnoliopsida; order Proteales; family Proteaceae; genus Protea; species Protea cynaroides. Next base: position 40,146,860 of record CM053275.1, read on the forward strand.
TGATCAATAGACCTCTTAGACAAACTTTCCTGTCTGGTTTCACAAGCTATAAAGGTCAATATGGCATAATCTCAGCCACTAGTAATAATAGGAGTGGTGATTGTCAACACAATTGGTGCAAGGCTAATCCTCAACAAGGCAACTTCACTTTAGCATAACAACAGGATCACTAATCACCAGCCCTAACAAGTTATAGCAGCAAATCACCAAGGAACAGCAAACAGCTCAATAGAACTTCGCTAATAACAACGTGCTTTAAACCAAAAATTAGAAACTAATAGAACCAGCAATCGGCTCTTCAGATAGGGCTGAAATCTATCATTGGATAAGGTCCCTATAGGTGATTATTCCTTAAAAATATTAGCCACATCCAATGGTTGGATGTGAAGTTATGATCGACCTCTTGAAATTAGAAACTGGACAGTGAAATTAGAAACTTATATATGCAGGCAAATCCAGCCATTAGATGGTCTACAAATTCCAGTCTAAGGAAGTATTATGGCTACCAAACTCAGCCCCAAACTTTGGTTCAAATCTGATGAAGAAGTCTCTGGTTGTTGAAAAGAATCGATCTCAGCAACAGGGCTTAAAAACAGTAACCGGAGGCTATGGGCTCGGAGTGGTGATATGTCAGACCAGGGGAGTTCCTTCTCTTCAGTTCAACAACACTTCTAGGGGGTTCCAGCCATACTCTTTAATCTTGGCGAAAAATCTCGACCTTCTCGAGATCTCAAAATCTCGGAAGTCTTGGAAAACTTAACCTTTATATGTTCATAAAAGGTAGTGTCTAAAATCTCGGAAATCTTGGACCTCACTGAAACGGGATCAAGATCCAAGATTTAAAACCTTGGTTCCAGCAGGTCTCGATCTCCTTAGTGTGTGTTCCAGCAATAGCAACCACAGGGAATGAAAGTAATAACAGTAAAGTGAAAGGAGAAGACGAAGAAGAATAGGACCGTAGGCAGAAGAAGAAGAGGAAGAATAGAACCTTAGGCTTCCCATCTAAGATCGGCTGAGTCCCACAGCCCAAGGAGTCTCACCCAACATTGCAAAGCAATCTTTCTTTTGGTTCTTAAATCGTGAAGAGCCTTTTGGCCCTTCTCATTGATATATAGCCATAAGGCTTGATTACAAAAGTAGTATCTAAGACAATAGGAACTCTTGTTGGACAAGTCTTCTCAAATTAATAACTCCCTATTACATAGAAACTAACTAAGATTCCTTTAAATAAACAAAAACTTATAAAAATAAAAAAAAATAAAAAATAGAAACTCTTTAAATTAGTAACTACTAAGAGTTAGGAAACCAGAGAGGAACTAAAATAATAACTCTCGATATGGCTTGCTATTGGAGTTGCTTGGAGCTCACTCAACATCAACTTTGGTAGCTCCTAGAAGAATTCTGAAGACAGCTTGTGGCCACAACTTGGAGGGACCATGAGGGCCCATTGGTCATTAGCCCAAAGGCTGGTCGTGGTCTTCTGGTCTGTCCTCTTAGACCTGAAATGCATCAACCTCTTAGACAAACTTTCCCGTATGGTTTCACAAGGTATAAAGGTCAATATGGCATAATCTCAACTACTAGTAATAGTAGAAGTGATGATTTCCAACCAAGGTTCTAAATTTTGGTTTTGGATCTGGTTTCGGCCAGGGCCAAAACCGAAATTTCGGCTGAAACCTGGTTTTTGTGTGTGTGTGTGTTTCAAAATGTAATTTCGGAGGGGAAAAAATGGTAGTCCAAGACAAGGAACAATATATAGGAGGGACAGTATACAACACACATTTCATTTACTTAAGATATTATTCATAAATAAGCAAACACCCCCAATTTGAATCCAATAAAAATAATTAAAAATTCAAATTCTATAGAATAAAAGGTCAACTTTTCAGTTCAAAAACAAAAACTAGATTTTCAATCGCGGGGCGATTTTCAACTTTTAAATATTAGTTTTTTTCTTCAATCTAAAAATTTCATAAATCTTATTAGAATAAAACATCATTAAAAACCAAAAGTCTGCCAAAATAATCTTTTGTTTTGATGTCCAAAAATTTATTTACATTCAGATGACTTTAAACAGCATTCACATACTCGGAACAAGGTTTGACCGAAATGTAACTACTTCAATATAACTCGGATTTAAGTAATGATTAAGTTGTTGGAAAACTAGCATAATCAGCTTCGCAACAAATCTGAGATTGCTAGGATCCAAATTATATTAAAGGATTTACGTTCCGGTTAAACCTTGTTAGAGTATGCAAATACTGTTTAAAGTCGTTTGAATGGAAATAATTTTTTGGACATCAAAACAAAAGATTATTTTGGCAGACTCTTGGTTTTTATTGATGTTTTACTCTAATAAAATTTATAGAATTTTTAGATTGGAGAAAAAAAACTAGTATTTGAAAGTTGAAAATCGCCCCACGATTGAAAATCCAATTTTTGTTCTTGAATTGAAAAGTTGACTTTTTATTCTATTGAAATTTGAATTTAGACTATTTTTATTGGATCCAAATAGAGGATGTTTGCTTATTTATGAATGAAATTAGTCATAAACAAGTGTTGTGTCTTGTATACTGTTCCTTCTGTTTACTGTTCTCTGTCTTGTATTACTCTGGCCTGTAAAAGTCAGAGTACACCAAGTTTTGACATAAACTTGAAACTTGATAGTTTATAAGGTGTTTGGACCAAATTTCAGCCGAAACTAGAAATTTTGTCCGAAACTGGTCGAAACATTGATTTCAGACCGAAATTTGGTATGTTTCTGTTTCAAACCTTGGTTTCAATTCGAACCAGTGAAATTTCGCAACATTTTGGATTGAAACCAAAATTTTGGCCAAAATTTAGAACCATGTTTCCAACACAACTGGACATAAACATAACACATAATTATGAGGTTACTGTTGAAGAAACTTCATGTGAAAAAAAGTTGACATGATCACTTTTTAATACTTGAAACAACCACATGTTTGTTCGTATTATACCTGAACATTGATGAAGTTCATAGCTCGATGTTTTGTTTATGTAATTCTATGCATTCTGCTTGGAATTTTTATTATCATTTTATAAGGAAGTTTTAATTCTAATTTATCTAAAACAACTCATAGGTCATAAATTAAATATGATCCAACACAACCCATTCATCCAAAACTAGTGTTGTATAGACATGATGTGTTGCCACAGGTTGACGTGAACATGATCTATTAATAAACAGGAAGTATTAGGATACTTGTGATGTAGTTACAGTTACATGGTTGAGCCAGCTTGACCCAGCGCCCAACCTATAAAGAATCGGGTCCAAACCTCATTGTCCATTCAATAGGGATGTCTAGGGTATTTTCTATTAATTAGGCTTTTTTTTTTTTATGACATGTGATGTTTATTCATTTTTACTTCTGTTTATCAAAATTTGTTAGCAAGTTATGAGTTTGAACTTTGGAGTCCAAGTTAGCTTCAAGTTCTGATTTAGAATACGCATAAGAGTCTAGCAGATAGATTTTTTCAGTTATGGAGTCTTTTTTGCTTCTTCTTTACATATGAATGTAATTATTGATGAGAATATAGATTGAATGATGGAAATAAAAGTTTGAATTGGTGCCTGTGTGGCTTGAAAGCAGCTTCTTGGTTGTTGGTTTCTCTCTCCTCTCCTTACCTGTGATTCTAATCTCATCCTCATCTCAGGTGCAAATTTCCCTCCTTCTATTATCCTTCGGTTCTACTTCTACTTTTCTTGTTTTCTCTGTTTATTTCCATTCATACAGGTGACCACGTTCTAGATGACCCAACAGCCCCTCACGATTGGGAATTGATGTCTCAACCATCCTCCTTTTCTCCTGAGATTCTGGGTGTGAGTTCCATTGGCCTAGGCGACTCTAACCCCAGGCCCTTACCTGCTGGAATCGATCCTGCAGTAAGATGCAGATCGAGACCAGAACCTACAACAGTTCTACAATCTGATTTCAGAAATTTTATTTTTCTACTTGATATTTCGAATTACACTATGTACTGTATTTAGGAGGCCCATGGGTGAGGAACACAACTCTAAAGTTTGAAGTAGAAAGAAAGAACTACTGAGTGATATCTCTCACCCTCTTCAATTCAGGTTCACCGCTGGTTTTCCCTGTTAACGATTCAAAGATTGAAGAAGACTCTTTATGTTATTCCAATTAATGCCACCTTGTGAAATTACAATTGAGCCCTTATTTTTATCCCATTTTAGTTTAACATCCAGAATTGCACCTCCCATCTTTAGTGTTAATTCCTGGCCATAGTTGTTAAGGCGTTGCCTAGGCGTCCAGGCGCTTTTTTAGAGCCTAGGCGCCTTGCTATTGTAAGAAAGGCGAGTGCCCAGGCACTCTAGGCATCGCCAAGAGTGCCTAGGCGATCACCTTGTTGTCTATGGGTGCATTTTTTTTTTTTTTTTGTAAAAATTTGTGTATAAATTATAAATCATTAATAAGATGCCTATGGGAATAAGGCTACCCCCTTAAAGTTTCCATTTACTCACAATTCAATTTCAACTATCCACTTTTATCGGCTAGACGGCTACACATTATTAAGTTCCTTAACATAACAAATTTCGTTACCTAATTTGTGTCGCGGACTTGCATGAGATTTAAGCGTGTGGGGTTGGCAATTGGCAATTTAGCATGACCTTAAATAAGTGTACTCATATATATAACATATAGTATCCAGTGCGAGTGCGTCGGGAGCACTACCATAAATAATAATAATAATCAAATGACTGAATAACATGATCTAGGATTCTAAGTTTACCTTAATCACCTTCACAATCAAATTCTTTTTTTTTATTCCAACACATATGATGATAATTGAGATCTTTCCAAGAAATCCAAAGTAAGGTAGATATGAAATGACCAATTGATTAAATTATTAAATCATTAGTAATAGGCTAATAGTAAGAGAAGAAAAAAGAAAAATAGTATTTTACCCTCATACTAAAAAGTAAAAACCATTCGAGATTGATTTAATCCAGCAACAACAAAGCATGGTAGATACATCATACATCTATAACCATGTGGGTTTTTATTCGCAATATCATTTCTCGTTACCTCATTTACGTCGTGTAAGATTCAAGCTTGTGGGGTTGGCATGAACTTAAATAAATGTACTCATATATATAACATATTAACATATAATATCTAGTGGCATGACCTTAAATAAATGTACTCGTATATATAACATATTAATATATAGTATCTAGTAACATGACCTTAAATAAATATACTCACATTAAACTATTAAATCATTAGTGATAGGCTAAAGTTAATAGCATAGGCAATTAGATACTATTTTTTTTTTTTTTGGTAAAGCATAGATAGACCATAGTTCGAAATCTCGAGTCTCGAGGGTGTCTCGACCCTCTGAGAAACTGAGATCTCGAAAATCTCGGTTGAGATCTCGGCAAGACACTGCACAAAAGCCATGAAGGCTTAAAACGTGTATTTCGACCCTAAAATGACCATTTTAAAGCTTGATACTCTGGGGGAACCCTATTCTAGCATATATAAACATATTTAAACCATAAAATTGTATAAATAATCACACATGGTGGTTGTTTGGGTTTACGCCCATGTTTGGCAGTATCGGTTTGAAATTCAAATGTAAACATTGGGTAATATTGGCTATTCTACATAATGTGACACTAATAGAAGATCACAGAAGACCAAATGAGCCAGTAAAATGATATTTTATGAGAAGAATAAACATAATAATAATTAATTAGTTAATTGTCATAGTAAAAAAAAAACCCAAAGTAGTCGAGTAGACTATACAATCATAATTCATACATTATGTCGAAACCAGTCAAGAACTAGTCGAAAAAAGGTTGACAACTAGTCGAAAATATTGAGAAATGGTCGAAAATGTCGAGACCAGCTCGAGAACTGGTCGAGATGGTCGATACACTGTATCGAGGCGAGATCTCGTCTCGAGCCCCTTGAGATCTTCGAGATCACGCCGAGATTTTCGAGATACTGATCAATGTTGATATTATTAATTTATTATTATTAAACTTATGTAATAATAATTATATAATAATAAACAATCAAAAGATAATTCTAACTTATTTATTTTTATAACTATACTTATGTAACAACTAACAATACTTATAAGTTTTATCATTAATAATCAAAAGATAAATCTAAGTTTTTTTTTTTTTTTTAATAAAACCAACTTTGTGGATAACAGATTGGCTGAAAAACGTTTTGGCTTTTGGATTTGGGCATACTGTTCAAACTCAACGAATTAGGGCTTTTCACTCTCAAACTCACGGTTCCTCTCCCTCTTCCGATCCTCCGACGAGTCGACGACAATTCAGTTCCGAGTCTCCGGCGGTCTTATTACATTTCCAGCGTCTTATTATCCTCCCGGCGGTCATATTTCAGGTATGATTTAAGATTAATGCTTGATGTTATCGGTTTTTTTTTTTTTTTTTTTTTTTTTTTGTGAATGTCGAGTGTCACAGTCACATTCATTTTTCTTCTTCTCTGCGCACTCTGTTTTTTTCTTCTTTCTCTATACACTCTTCTTCTTCTTTTTTCTACTTCTTCTTCTTCTTCTTCTTCTTCTTCTTTGCGCAACAGATTTTTTTTCCCCTTCTTCTTTCTTCTTCTTCTTCTTCTCTGCGTACTGTAATTTTTTTTTTTTGTTTCTTCTTCTTCTTCTCTGTGTACTGTAATTTTTTTTTTTTTGTTTCTTCTTCTCCTTCTCTGCGCACTCTTTTTTTTTTTTCTACTTCTTCTCTGCGCACCTGATTTTTTTTTTCCTTCTTCTTCTCCTTCTTCTTCTTCTTCTTCTCTACGCACTCTGTTTTTTTTTTCCTTCTTCTCTGCACACTTTTTTTTTTTTTGGTGAATGTCAAGTGTCACTGTCACATTCCTTCTTCTTCTCCTTTTCTGCACAACAGATTTTTTTTTTCCATCTTCTTCTTCTCTACGCACTTTTTTTTTTCTTTTTTTTCTTTTTTTTTTTTTTTTTTTTTTTTTCTTCTTCTTCTTCTTCTTCTCTGCGCACTCTTTTTTTTTTTTCTTCTTCTTCTTCTTCTCTACACACCTAATTGTTTTTTTTCCTTCTTCTTCTTCTTTGCGCACTGTTTTTTTTATTTTTGTTCTTCTTTTTCTTCTTCTCTGCGCACTCTTTTTTTTTTTCCCTACTTCTTCTCTATGCAACAGATTGTTTTTTTTCTTCTTCTCTGCATAGCAAGTTTTTTTTTTCTTCTTCTTCTTCTTCTTCTCTGCACTGTTTTTTTTTTTTTTTCTCTCCTGTTTTTTTCTTCTTCTTCTTCTTCTTCTTCTTTGCGCACTCTTCTTTTTTTTTTCCCCTTTTTCTTTTTCGTCTTCTTCTTCTCTGCACACCAAGTTGTTTTTCTACTTTCTTTTTTGGTTGTCAAATTGCCGAGTCGAGTCTTGCCAGTGGTTTTTTTCTTCTTTTTTTTCTTCGTCTTCTCCTCCCCTGCACCATTGTAGATCTGATTTAGCCAGATTTCTTTGAAACAGTAATCAGTAGCAGTTAACTTTTGATATAGTTCATTAGCTCCAACAAATCAAATATCTAACTAAAATCACAATGCCATTTTGTACTGTGGTCGACTTCTTCTTCTTCTTCTTCTATGCAACTATGTATGATATTTTTTTTTGGGAAGTAGCAGGTGTTTCTGATTTAGGAATTAGGATTGCCTTGATGCTAAGTGTTGCCTGTTGGTGCTTCTCTCTCTCTTGGATTCTCTGCAAGACTGCAAGTGCTAGTGCTGGTAGCCTGGTACTATATTGTTATGCTTGTACTTGTATGTTACTATGTTCTAAATTAATGGTTTAAAGTGTATATTTATATTTGTGTAATGTGCAGTCAACAACATATGAATATGGATGCTATTATTGGTATTGGTAGCAACTCAACACCAAGTGTTGCAAATCCAGCTGATCCTAGCAAAGATCCAGCCAGAAAGGCTAAATTAAAAAATTATGGTTGGAAGTATGGCTATTGGCCAGATCTGGGAAACAAAAATATGGTTAAATGTACTCTCTGTGGTAAGAACTTGAACCAAGGGATAAAAAGGTTGAAGCAACACTTAGCTGGTGGTTTTGGGGATGTAGTCAAGTGTAGTAAGGTAACTGCTGAGATAAGTAGAGAGATGCATGAATATATAATAAAGAATCAGAAGAGGAAGATAAATGATTTAGATGATCTCATTTACAATGATGACTTGGACATAAAGGAAACAGAAGGCGAAGGGCAAATGCCTCCCCCCTCATCTCAAGCATCTAGAACTGTTTTAATTCCAAGCTCTAGCACAACTTTTAAAAGAAAACCAGTTTTCATTCAACAACAAGTAAGAGATCCTATGGATGCTCATGTGAGGAAAAGTGTTGAAGAAGTTGTTGAGGATAAGCGGCGAAAAATGAAGGAGCCCATACAAACTACATTGCATGGTCGGTTATCAGTTGAGCAGAAAAAGAAAACTAATAGTCACATTGCTGCCTGCTTGATTGTATGAGTGTGGGATTCCTTTTAATGCAATTAAAGCCAAGAGCTTTGAGGTGATGGTTGAATCCATTATACAGGCTGGGCCAGGATACAGGCCTCCAAGTTATCATGATGTGAGAGTGCCTCTACTGAAATCAGAAAAGGAGAAAATTGCAGAAATCAAAAAACAATATGAAATGTATTGGAAGAAATATGGTTGTACCCTCATGTCTGATAGATGGACAGATAAAAGAGGGAGGCATTTGATTAATTTTCTTGTTAACTGTCCAGAAGGGACCTTTTTCTGGGATCTGTTGATGCATCCAAGCATGTCCAGGATGCCAACATGTTGTGTAAATTGCTGGATGACAAAATTGAAGAGCTTGGAGAAGAAAATGTTATTCAAGTGGTTACAGACAATGCAGCTAATTATAAATTAGTTGGTTCCCTACTAATGCAGAAGCGGCCTACATTGTATTGGACACCATGTGCAGCTCACTGTATTGAACCTCATGTTGGAAGATATTGGGAATTTGAATGAGTTTAAGAATACAATAGTTAAAGGTATAAGGGTCACTACCTTTATTTATAGACATGTTCATCTTCTTGAGGCAATGAGAGCTAAAACTGGTGGGCAAGATCTTGTAAGAGCTAGAATTACCAGGTTTGCAACATCATTTCCGACACTCCAGAGTTTGTATAAACACAAGATACATTGAAACAATTCTTTGTTTCCGATGATTGGACAAGGAGCAATTTAGCAAAGACAGAGGCAGGTAAACAAATAGTTGATACATTGTTTTCTGTTCAATTTTGGAATCTTATAAAAGATTGCTTGAAAGCATCAAAGCCTATCATTGCTGGGGGTTGTACATGGGGATGAAAAATCTGTTATGCCTGAAATATATTTGGCATTAGAGGAGGCAAAGAAAAAAATACAAGAACATTTTGGTGGCCAAGGAACATTATGGAAAAAAGTTATCAAATTTATTAATCAGCGAAGGGAGTGTCAGATGGGGCGGCCCTTGTATCTTGCTGTCTTATATCTTAATCCTGGAAAATACTTCAAGTATATAGAGGATGAGCCTGATCAGATCAAGAAACAGGAAATCGAAGGGAAAATCCAGCTTGCTTTTAATGAGGTAATTGTAAGAATGGTGCCTAATCCAGATTTGCAAGACAAGATTATTGATCAGGTATCTTCTTATAAACGTCTTGAAGGCATATTTGGAACTCCAATGGCAATTAGACAACGGGCTACCTCTAGCCTTCGTAAGTATTATTTTAATTTAAAAATTCATTTTGGTGTTTATTGTTTAAGTTTTAGCTTTATAAATTATTGTATTTTATACTTTGCAGTCAGATGGTGGGGTATTCATGGTGTGGCATCCCCAGAACTTTTAAATATTGCATCTCGCATTCTAGGCCTGTGTTGCTCTTCTTCTGGTTGTGAACGCAACTGGAGCACATTTGAGTTTGTAAGTATTAAGTACATTTTTTATTTTGTAAATATTATATTTCTTTGTCATGTACATGTACTATTTTTAGTCTTTTAGAAAGAATGACATACTCTGTATTGTTTATATATTCAGATTCACATAAAGAAAATGAACAGGCTAGAACATGAACGTCTAAATGATATGGTATACATTTAATATAATAGACGTCTTCAAGTTAGATTTAATGAAAGGCGTCAACAAAATATAAATTATAATCCCTGTTGCTAGATGAGTTAGATTGGAGTTGTGAGTGGATGATAAACCAGAAGCCAGAAGAGGAAGAGATGGTCCATGATGGTCTCACATGGGGTGATGTAGATCGAGCAATTGGGGCATCATCATCTCTTGAGGGACGCACTAGAGTAACAAGAGCTCAAGCATCTGGTAGCAATATCCATTACACATGCCGTGTGAGGAGGGACTCAGTTGAAGATGAGTCAGATCATGAAAATATTCAAAAAGAGGATTTTCATTTTAATGATGATGAGGACATTGATGATGACTTTGGACAGCGGCCTGAGGATCATAGTGGAGGGGGGCAGCAGCAAGAACATGCAATGGACCCTAGTTTACTTGATGATTTGGATGATTGATTTAACTAATAGAATTTGAATTTGGATGTGGATTTTTATTTAGTTGTTATTTCTTATTGCATTTCCTTCTAGCAATCTTGTTGCATATATTTTTAATGCAGGATTTATTACATTTAACACTGAACTACTGAGGAACAGAGGCACAAAGATTTATTTTGGCATCATAGAAGTAAGTAACATAATAGTCTTTCTCTTGCAGTCTTTTTCTGACTTATATGTTATGATGTTCTAAATTCACCCTTCTTAATTTATTGATTTGTGTTTTTTTTTATTTTTTATGAATATGTTTCTTTATGTCCAATACTTTATTTATCATTTGTTGTCTTGTTGGTTTTCTTATAATAAATAAGTTATGTTTTAAATGTTGATTATTTATGTAAAATACTGCATATATATAAACATTAATATAGCATTAATATTTTAGAAATAAAAAAATATATATACTGGGAACGCCTTGGTCGCCTAGGCAACGCCTTGGTCTCCTAGGCGGCGCCTAGTCGCCTAGGCGCCTAGGAAGGCCCAAAACGCCTTGGCTCGCCTTGACGCCTTGACAACTATGTTCCTGGTTCATCCCACTGATATTCTAGGCTTCAACATTAAAAGGGAGGAAGGGGGTGAATCAATTTTTGTTCAAATTTTATCCAACTCAGACAGCAATCCAAAAATTCACAGTAGAGAATGTAGCCACACAAGTGTGTGCACAACCACCTCACAATCACAACGTGGCTAGGCCAACAAGCATGTGCACACCCATCCTGTAAAACCAACACCACTCTAAAATTCCACATAACACACATATTACATGGTTCACCTCCACATTATGTGAAGGCTACATCCACGGAATAATGCCCTTCTTGGGCCTAGTATATACTCAATACTCACCACTTACAATTTGGTTGCTCCAACAACTTTGGTGTTACAATACCGACTTCAACTCTTAATTGTAAAAGAGCACAGGCTTCAACCCAGTCCAAACATGCCCCAACTTGCCGGTTACGATCCACAACAATAATAATGAAGGTTTAATTACAAATCCCAATCATATTTCAAGCACCTAATCCTAATAGAAATAGGCATTTCATCGAACACTAACCTATTAGACTACAATACATGGAGGTTAAATAATAAATATTACCCTTGATGCATGCTTCCAACTCTTGGAAGACCCTTTTGCTGCACAAGTGTCACAAACTCTGCCCTTGTAGCGCCGTCCAAGCTTCCATAATCATTTAGGCATTTTCACAAACACTTGGTGGGTGTGTTTTTCTCACAAAGCACCCAAAAACCCTTCCAAAACCTCCCTTATTGTTTTTAATGCACACAGCAAAAAACTAGGCTCAAAATGCCCTTAAAATGAGCTTTAAATCATCATTTTATTCCCTGCTGCATGATCAGTGAATAGTAAAACTGATTCGAATGGCCCAAATTGATCAAGGATAATCTTGGCGACACGCAGAACATCACCATACGTGACGTCGGCTACGATATCATCCATTGGATCGCCTTTCAAAAATACGGGTGAGATCTCGTCTGTCAGATCTCGAATATGCTTTGACGTGATTGAAAGTTTGCGGGTGGAATACAGTCCCAAGAAAGAGCATCTTGCATCGATGTTCCATGTGCATGCGCAACACCAGATCACCTGATGACTGCATCTGGTGTGGAACATAATATTAAATTGCATCATTGAATCATGAAGCTCACAGGAGGATCTGATGCAATGACGACCCTCCGGCTTTGTGCGCAAAGATCCCAACCGTCCAATCAGCATTATGAATGTGGCACTTTTCTAGCCATCAAAATTCCATTCTTTGTTGTAAACCATACATGCCCTTGTGCATTTAAATAAATGGCCTCTGTAGTCATGTTCAAATGCATATAATGCATCTGAGAACAGAAAGCACCGAGAGCTTCACAAGTCTAATTTTTGAATCCGCTTTCAACGTGTTGAAGGAAAACTAAGCGTAGCTTCTTCATTCCGCAAAGTGTGTTGTGAAGCTAACTCGATGCTCTACATGTTTCATGTTCAGATTTTTACACGAAACCTCTGTGGGACCTCAAAACCTGCCTCAAAGAAAAAAATTTCAGACGAAACTTAAAATTTTGCCACGAAAGCATTACCACACATGACACATGTTGTGAGGCTCCCACGCATCGGAAAACATATATGTTCACCTCAGAACATGGCTGAACACATGTAGGGGACAATCGATTCACATTGAGTCAAAACCCAATCAACTCACCGACCAGACCCAGTCAACTTGCTGCTGACCTCTTGTTGCCGCATGGCCTTCATGGCTGCTGATCTGCTGCCACCTCGACACTCTCCCCTTTTTCTCTCCTCATTTTCTCTCTCTTTATTTTCTCTCTCCTTTGGACAATTTTGCCAACAATTTCAACATAGTGTTCAACACCCATATCCTCCTATCCTAATCTTAAGGGCCTGATGTGTCTCACAAATTACTATTCTGCCATTTGGCATTAACCGCTCGATAAAATGGAACACCTTTTCCCTCTCAGACATGTCCTTGATGTCAAGCATCGATGCCATGAACTCTTTGACATACTCATGTATGGTGCTAGTGTTGTAACTGGCGTATATTTTGGCAGACAACATAATCAACATTTTTAGGAAGGAATTGGTTCTTCAGCTCCTTTTTTAGGTCATCCCAGGTGTCAACCTTAAGGGAAAGCCCTCTATTTGGTTGCAAAGGGCCTCAATAGCACCCCTGGTGTCTTCCTCCAACACCTCCATGTTGCCCAAGAGTTGTTGGTGCCCCTCCGAGGGCATCCATCCTTCCCACAAGTTATTGCTACCCCTCTCCAAGAGCATCGACCCTCACAACTAGTTTGGGTAGAGTTTATACCAAACTCTCTAGTGCTTGGACCTGCGACTTTAGGGCCCTGATGTGGTTCTTGTTGCTAGGTTGAGCCATGTCTGCTCCTCTGATTAGACTATGCTCTTATACCACATCTCATGGACAAGCTTAGGCAAGTGTCCGTACAACACTCGTCGAGCCATGATGGGCACGAGTCAGTCTTTAGGTATGACTAAGAAACGCAAGCAAACAAGGCAAAGCACAACAAAGCAATGCAAGCCACATTCATGGACTAATGGAAATCATTACAACCTAGCTCTAAAGGGGATCACCAAGCAAAGTGTGTAGCAATGGGCCTCTAGTACAGGGTCAGGCAACAAAGGGCTACACTCCTTGACAACCCCTTTTTTTTTATTTTGGGTAGGTAGAGCCCCAAGGAGAATTGAACTCACAGCCTCTTCATTTTGAGCTATCCCCTTGGGGTCTTCCTTGACAAACTGTTACTTCCCTACAAGGCAACATTTAAGCTTTTTGAGGATTTCCAGAAGGAGACATGACCATCCTCAAAAATTCATACTAAAAACTATTCACTTTATTTACAACAATGCCACTTGGCACACCCAATGCTTGTGGTTAGTCCTCAAGCCTCAGCCACACCATGACAGTAGCCCATGCAAACAGCACCGGACGAAATGGCCGTGACAGGGTGGCCACGGGGTTGGCAGCTGTGTAGACTGAAGAATCAAATAATTCAATATACAGATCTAAGCAATTTAGTAATATCTCAACAGCCACTGATATTCTCAAACCTATTTTACATGTTAACAGCAGAATCATATATAGTGATAGACTTACATAGAAGACAACCTGAAATATAAAGCAAGTTGACCAAAAGTTAAAAGTGTATAATTATGAAAGTATCATTAACAACTTTATCAACATTGTACCTTTGTTAACCTTGCAAGCAGATAATATTCTAAATGCAGTGTTGGCCACATCTGAAGAGAGCTTCCTTGAAAGCCAAGAGTATACCACACCTTTACAATCAATAAGGGCATTAATCCCATTAGACTCCCCAATTACATCTGCATTTGCAGAAATAGTTGATTCCGTCACTGAAATGCGCAGAGCAGCTTCCATGATAGCAGGCTGGCAAATTGGTCTACAACACTCCTTAAGGGGGTCAACACTCTTGCATGCATCAAGTAATTTGCTTGTATTTACCATTTTCTCAAATGTAGTTGCATCCTTCACTGGACAGGACCAATCGGTAAGGTTCGATGAATTAATGGAGCAAAGTGTAGGTACAGTATTGTTTGCCCCTTTGCTGGATAATATGCTAATAATATCTGAAAAACAATCATTGGCCACCCCCTTTTGCAAAACCAGCTCATTGGACATGACACCATAATAACCTTGGAATATGTGGAGCAAACTATTAACCTGGGGACAACAGATTACATTCCCTACGAATGCTGCCAAAGGTGCAGCACAGTCATCTGCTGTTCTATCCAGGACTTTTGAAATGGCAGAAAAGTTTACTAGGCATTTCCCCGTCAAGACTGGCTTATAAGTGGTGGGGAAGGAAGGGTACATTGGTGGCAACGTTTCTGCTGGAATTGGATAATGTGGAATTACAGCAGGTGATATTTCTCTAGGATCAAAAAGCACAG
Organism: Protea cynaroides; assembly: GCA_028583415.1. NCBI lineage: Eukaryota > Viridiplantae > Streptophyta > Magnoliopsida > Proteales > Proteaceae > Protea > Protea cynaroides. The sequence continues at coordinate 40,161,925 of CM053275.1, forward strand.
TATTAGGGGAGTCAGCAAGCACAGCAATGGAAATGAGAGAACTAGGCTCAAGTTGCGTCCGCAGTGCCACTACATCTCGAAAACTAGATAAGAATATAGCAAAGAACAAGAACCGATGGTACACAGAACCTGCAAGAAAATATTAACATGCCTCAACATTTTGGCATTTTGGCATTTTGGCATTTTGGCATCTGCAAAAAGCAATTAAGCATGCAATGGAATGAAGAGAGTAATGCATACAATATATCTTGCAAGTAAAGAAATCCTCCACAAAAATCAATCTCATATTGCATACCATTTATTCAAAAATGTTGTTTGACCCATTTTTTGAGAAGGAAAAAAAAAACAGAGTTTGCTATCAATGGCAATCAAAGTACCGGCAGCTACACGTCATGAATGAATAAATACTGTCCCAGAAAGATAGTCCTATTTGAGGGTTTTCACTGTCCCAAAATATGTCCATTTAAAAAAAAAAGAAATCAAGATATGAAGTTTTCTTGGATTCCCCAAAATGCCACAATTTACTAATCCACACATTATTTTATTTGAGGTGAGACAAGAGTATCTCAGTCAAACAACAGCAGACAGCCATGGGAGAGTCAACAAGAAGATAAACACTCTTCAAGAAAGAATGCTTGTCATAAGTGTTTTCCTCTATCATGTAAGCCAAACTAATAGGGGTATTGTTAGAAATAGGATTTGAATTAGTGGATGATTAATGCATTAGAGACAGCCTCCTTAAAGTATGGGTTTTTCAAACAAGACAGCCTTTTTGTGAGAGAGGGAGTATAATAAAATCCGTAGTTCTACTTAACTAGGAACCAAAATCTTCTTTAGAATTGAAGAGTGAGATAACATAGAAAGTTATCCAGAGTGGATTAATGGCAGGGTCCATTTTGTGAAGTAGGCAACTTGGAAACTTAGCTGCTTGAATTGGTTAAGATAGTGTCAACCAGGTGAGGGTGATGCAAGAACATCCCAATAGCCTAGTTCAGTGGTTTTGGAACTTTAGTATTATGCTCCATAGACCATCAGATCAGTTCATAGTTGTCAAGGCGTCGCCTAGGTGCCCAGGCAGACTTGTGACGCCTTGGAAAGTCAGGCACCATGGTCTCCTAGGCCCCGTCAGGACTCCAACGCCTTGGTTCGCATTGAAGCGTTGAGAACTGTGGATCAGTTTGGGTTGTTTGGAATATCACATTACATGAAATTGGATTATTTCCCTTACTGGTCTTTTAAGATACTTATGGATGTCAAAACATCTCTATTCTGCATGATATTAGTGTTGTTTGACAGGTTATTTGAGTTACCTATCCAACAAGATCAAAATTCTTGTGATTCTAGCTTTTATTGGGAGAGATATGACCACTTTATCGATAGCATATTGATCTGAATGGGATTTATTATTTAGGAAGTATATTTCAAAGGATTTATATATCATGTCTAATTCAGTTAAAGTGTCTATTATTGAGTCTTAGCTGAACTAGAGAAGGGGTTGAGTACTCATAGGAGTTGCTATATTGTAATTCGTCTTAGTAGTCTTATAATGAAAGAGGGTAAGTTTTTTAGTTGTTTTAGGATTTTGTTATATAATCTAAGTCTGATCTTGTATTTAAGAAAAGTAGTCCATAGAGGGCTGCAAACTAGCTTTTGTTGTTCATGGTATTGAGTCACTAAATTTGAGCCTTTGGGTGTAGGTATTGGTCTGGAGTAAGAATCGTGGACGATTTCTCCTTTGCTATTGCATTTCCCCGGTAGCAGCCTGGTTGACAACTTAACTTTGCTAGTTCGATTTTACAGCTTTCTACTTATTTCTTCTACTATTCTCTTCCATTATGACTCTTGTTTGCTTATTTTCTCCACTTAATCATTTTTTTTTAAGTTTGGTTTTGGGATTTTCTCCTTTGGTCAGAAATTTCGGTGATTTCGAATTCAGTGAGATGAAATCACAAGCGGATTATGGTGTCAACAAAATTTCAGTGTTTTTCCAAAATTTTGACCCAATCTGAATTGGTCCGGCAAGTTGTTTGGACTAGGGTATATAAAATACCCTATTTCGAGTGGTCTCGGTCAAAATTTCAACCGAGACCATAAATTTCGACTCTTCCGCTTATAACTCTATGGGAAGAAGAAAAACACGCTTTTGGGCTTATTTTTGCAACCTCACCTCTTCAGTCTACTGAAGTATGCTGCTGGGGGTTGCCACGTCACTCCTACAACATTGTTTGCTACATATTGGAGAAGATTAGACCACATTGAACAGCTGAATGTATTTTGTATGAACATTTTCCTAAAAATAAATTTTAGTAAAAAAAATACGATAAGTACCTGAAAGTTGGTGATGAAATTTTTATATGTCAGACACCGGAGCCTGATCTACAGCTTCACGGGGTGTGTGTGTGTGTGTGTGTGTGTGTGTAGTTTAAAAATAGATTTTCCTACAGCAAAATTTTGAAAAATTAGGGTTAATATAAACTTGATGGGGCTCTTCGCGTTCCGGGGGTAAAGCAATGTACATTTTGCCCCTCCCTAGACCCTACAATAGCGGGAGCCTCATGTACTAGGATGCCCTTTTTTTATAAACTTGATGGGTTTCAATTTTATATATGTTAGACACCATTGACCAATTATGGCCTCACAAAGTGGGATTGTATTTTTTGCTAGTAAATAATTTAACTTTTTAAAATTAAGAAAAAAAAATAAGGAAACAAATCTATTTTGGTTTGAAAGAAAAAGAAAAAAAAATTATTATTTCGTAGTAGTAAGTAGATATCGAGATTAGGTTATGGTTGAAGTGAAGCTCCTAAGTCTAAGTTAGATAGCCACTGGTCATAAGCCATTTCTATTGAAGAGGAAGCAACGGGCCCTATCTCTGCTAGTTTTTTCGTCGAACCAATTTTGAAATGCAATTGAGGTCGGATCTCGAGCCCTAGTAGTAAGCCCATTAGGTTGTTCAGAAAATCTAGTCTTCATCTTGTTAATATCAGCGTGTTTTGAAACACGTATGAGGCTTATTATATAGTACCATAGTTGTCAAGGCATCGCCTAAAAGCCTTGGAAAATAGGCCGCCTTGGTTGCCTAGGGCTTCCGTCAAGGTGAACCAAGTCCGTCAGGCTTCCAATGCCTTGGTTCACCTTAACGCCTTGACAACCATGTATAGTACCATATTTGCTTTTGTTGGATTAGACCAATATTTTTAAAATAAAATTATGAAAAATTAGTTTTAATTAAGAGAAAAATATAAGGGTTAAGGGAAAAATAATAATTAGCTACATAGTTATTCTAGTGGTCTCAAATCTTAATAAATGTGCCACGGTTAATAATGACTTGTTCTCTTCATTAAACAATACAGTAGTGAGATAATGGCTGCCTAGGGAGGAGACTCTGGCAAAGGAAAGGTAGCATTGAAGAATGGAGTGCCAATTGGAGATGACAAGTAAAACACAATGTGACTGTCAAAATATATCATGTGGGCCTCTAGATTGAAACAAAAATTTGACTGGGAATGGTAAAGATGTGGTGAAATGCCCTATGGTTCCTATGGAGGTGGTTAAGACCATAGGTAAAGCCATTAGAGAAGCATTTGAGAAGGAAGTTCTAGCAACCCAGCTAGGGGAGGGAGATAATGATGACTATGCACCAGTGTCTGATGACCTGCAAAGAAAGGCTAGAGATTGGCGTTGGGCACTGGCAAGGAGTAGAGCCACTTTTCATGAGGAGCAAGATAAACACAAAGTATAGAGGAGGATCTGGTCCTTCTAGAGCAGGTGGTGGTATTGGATCTACACAACCACAGCCACAGGGGAGGAAGACAGAGTTGTCCATGAAGAGATCATAGAGTACTAAGACAGCTCCAGTCTGCACCGCGAGATGAGGACCCCATTGAGATCCTATAGCAAGATCCTAGCATTTTCATGAAAAAGGGCCACAAGCAACGTAAATTGAAGTACATGTGAAGTGATTGAAAGGGAAAAGATGTAGCAACTGTGTCTAAGTGGATGTTATTTCATAACATCCCAACAAACGCCACCATAGAATCCTACTATCAGACTATGTTAGATACAGTGGCTAAGGCCAAGGGGCAAAGGACCCAATGTCTACGATGTGATGAATGTTTATTTGCCCCAATAGAAATAAGAACTACAACAAGTAATCGAGTATAAAGATGAACTGAAGGGGATGTGGGCAAAGTACAATGTGACGATCATGTGTGATTGTTGGACAGGGCCCACTAGAAATTTCATCATCAACTTCATAGTTTTCTATAAGTCTGTGACGAGAAGACAATGTTCTTCAAATCTGTGGATGCATCCAAGGTGAAAAAAAATGCAAAACACATTAATAGATTGCTAAAGGATGTGGTACAGAATATGGGAGTGCAGAACGTTGTCCAAGTTGTGACAGACAAAGGAAGCTAATTCATAAAGGCCAGTGCGAAGTTGAGAATCACAATAGGAACCAGCTCTTCTGGAGCCCTAGTGCAGCCCAATGCATTGACCTCGTAATGAAGGACACGGGGAAGATTAAATTGGCATAGAATGTGGTTGAGAAAGCAAGCCAATTAACCTTTCTCTACAACCATGGGTTTTCACCACAACCTCTTAGGATCAAGTGTGATGGGGAATCGGTCAGACTCAGCGTCACGAGATTCGTCACAAGCTACATTGCACTAAAGAGCTTTGAGGCAAACAAGTTACGCCTCAGATCTATGTCTGCATCTGAGGGAGTGGTTTGGGAGGAAGGAGTCGATATCTCGTGGTGCTAGGGTAGCACAAAGTACCATTTCATCTAAGGAGTTCTGGAAGAACTTGAAGAAGTTGGTGACAGATTTGAAGCTAGTGGTCAAGGTACCTAGAATCTGCCTTCAACCCACCATAATGCAAAGGCTAGGGTTTATAATCAAACTTTAGGCCCTTAGCCTTATTACATGATCGGTTACAACCACTCCCAACAATAGGTGAAATAAAACCAGGAAAACAGCAATAGAAAACTTATCTTTCCAGTCAGTCAGACCGTTGGTTGATTATATAATTTGGAGCGCTTGTAGATTAATGCGATCTTGTAACAATACTCAAATTTGAAGTCGATCCAACAAATGGTTGAAGAGATATGAATTTTAGAATCTTGCTGTAACTGGTGCCCGTTCTTGAAGTTGCAGCAGTAATAACAGCACTTGTATTTGTAGAAGCTGATGGAGAAGAAGAAGAAGAGATCAGGTAGGCAAACCAATGGAAATAATAGGGATAGAGAGTGGATGTTGATATTAACAAGAGGGGGAGAGATAGAAAAGGCTTAAGAAGAAAATACAAGAATACTGCTGTCGGCTGATTCTCACAGCCTTAAGACTCAGCCAGAATCACATAAAGCTCTTTCTGGTTTTTTTGAGTCTAAAGTGATTTCCTCATTCTTCATTCATATATATAGAGAGAATAGGATTACACAATATGGAAGGAAGACCTCGTCAATCCTTCTATTGATGAACAAAATCATGGAAGGAAAATCCATTCTTTCCTTGTTAAAAAGTGTCCTAAAACTGAAAAAAGAAAAGAATTTGGAAACTCTACTAAATAGACAAAGGAAAGTTTCTAAAACAGAAATTCCTAATAGAAATACCTAACTTCGAAACATGCTTACGTAGTATATTAGATATTAGGAAAGTAGGAAATTAAGGAGAAAGGGGAGGAGAATCTCTCCTTAATGGCCAGCTGCTGGCCAACTGTCCGCGGCTTCTATGGCTGGCCAGCAGCCTTGACTGGTCAATGGCTCAGCCAATAGCCATGGCTGGCTTGGCTAGGCTTGGCTAGGCTTGGCTTGCCGGCTTGGATCTTCTTCTGTACATTTGTGCTGCATCACTCCATGCCACATTTGTATGTTGTCGTGGACATGATGAAGATACACGTGCACAATGCACTGCCACATGACAACAAGATCTTGAAGAGTATTAAGTATCAGTGGGAGCATCCACCGCATAAGGCTGGTGAATAATTTTTTTTGACGTACCTAATTCACAAGGTATTTTAGCATTATAGAATAAATTATTATACATTGAAAAATATCTATAAGCCAATTTTCAGCATACCATCTAAACCCCAAGTATCAATATAGCTATACAATTAGGTTGTATCCAGATCTTATAGAAGTAGTAAAGCAGATGGTTGCCAAGTTAGAACCAAGCTCAACATTACAATCTATCTGCAACTTAAGAGGTGAGTTTTGTAGTTTATTAGGAAAATTATAAGTTATTACTCCAACTAATATTGGTTGCTAACATTAACAATTCATCAAAAGGGTATAAATTAAAACTTTCTGGGATGCCTACAGGAGTTTTGGAACCACCACCACCGCAGTGGCTAGTGGGCAAATACTGATGCTGGTGCGCAGTTCAATACATTATTCTCTTACTCACATTTGTATTAAGATGTTTCTAGCATGTCAAAACGTCTAATTACTGTAATGTAGCTGAACTGTGGGTGTTGTATGGGGGTGACACAAAAATTGAGGAAAATAGCAATCAAGGCAATTTCCCAGACATGTTTTGCCTCAAGCTGTGAGCGAAACTGGAATATGTTTTTTGCACATTCACTCCAAGAGGCGGAACCGATTGGATTCCAAATGTTTGACAGACTTGGTCTATGTGCAGTACAACATAAGGCTGAAGATGCAACACTTAACGCATGGACATAAAGAACAACTACCCCAATCGAGCTCATCAACATTTTCTAGTTGGAATCAGAGGAAGAGGATCCATTGGTGTAGTGGGTGAAGGATAGAGCTGAGCCGAAGATGGATGAACCAGGGGGAGACCCAACTATGAGTTAGCCAGTCAGATGGATGCTGATGTGGATGCTATCATGGCTTCAAAGGGTCGCAGAAATTGTTTTGCAAAAAATGAAGGCTCTCTTACGTATTTCCGTACTTTCATCTCATTCCCTTCCTCCATACGCCCTTCTCTTTCCTTTCCTTTCCTTTCCTTTCGCTTTCTAAGCAGGGGTTGGAAGCTACTCTCGTACATTCGCTTTCCTCTGGCAGAACGATGCCAATTCCGCATACACTCACAATCACCCCAACTGTTCGAGCCCCCTGCTAGCAAGGATAAGGACCCTGACTGGTCGTATTCCAATGGTCACACCCACACAATGTCACCATCTGCTTGTGGAGATGACGGTAACGACAATAATGAAGATGGTGATGGTGATGGTCATGGTGATGGTCATGGTCATGGTGATGGTGCGTGTGGTAATGGGGGCCTTCAAGAGTAGTATTACAGGCAAATGAGGTGGCACCGCCAGAGCAAGACCCGGAGCCAATTCGATTCACTGGGGAGAGCCAGTTTGATCATGCCATGTTGGACAGGAACCACAGTGCACATCCATCCTCACATGCAGACTACATGAGAGGGCCTCATTGTCGGTTCCAACCAAATGAGCAGGTAGATTGTAACAGCATAGACATTGACGTGGATAGCTTGTCTGACACTCTAGGAGGATTTAGTGAAGGGGCAACACTGGCTGTAGGCAGTAGCATGCTTCATCCTTTACTACAGAGAGCACTGAGTCGTTGTACAATGTGTGGTGGCAGGCAGGCTAGCAACGAAAGTGGTTACTGTGGCTCCGGGGAGTACAACTCATCTTCAACCACTCCCACTACTTATCAATGTGACGCTCACTCATAAATTGGATCATCTTTAGTGAACAACCCCTTCTCCAACCCGGCCAGCCAGCAATACATGCCAGAGACACCATACAGTCATGGTGACTTAGCGGTTGGTTCTTCATAGTATGGTGACATATACCCTAGCTTAGGTTACCTACAGTATATAGATGATGACATTTATAGGGCAGCTGGGATGACTTTGAGTGCTTCTTCCGGCCCACTATGAATCTATGACGTGGCCTACATTTGCCATATAGTCGGAGGAAACTAGCATCAACAACTTCAGTCCATGAGTGAGCTCGATCCTCCACATCACTATTTGTACCCATTAGGCTGGCTTGAGGGGGCACTATTTGTACTGGTGTACCACCACACAATATTGTATTGTTTGGAGTTGGGACTTGGGTCTCTATGTCTATGAATCTATGTTACATGTACTTTTTACTCTTTCATAATTAATCAACATTATGTTTCTTCATTCCGAGTGTATAATTTAATTGTTTCACTTATGTTTTTTTGTCTTCATTCGTAGTGCATAATATAATTGTTTCACTAAAACAATGTGTAGAATGCAAGGTATGGATCAGGGTTCGAGGAATACGGCCAACCAAGGATGCAAATCCAAACTACCACTTTGTGTGAGTTTTCTTGCAATATCAAGCCGTAGACAGGGACGAATTATAGTAATTTGTTCAAACCCAAGACATAAACAAAGACAAGGATAATTTTTCTAAAATAAAAAGGGACTATTTAAAGGATCCGATGTACAAATACAAATAAAGGATCTGTTTTGGTATGAAATAGATATACCTTATATCTCTAACTCATATTTATGAGATTTTACATATGTTTATATAGGCTAAAATAAGATTTTCTTTAAGTATCGAAATATGGTCATTTGCCCCTTGAAATGGCCAACAAAAACTCACCAGCAAAAGATCCACAGTTTCAACAGCATTTCGATGGTTTCGGTCAAAATCCCAGATTTCGATTTGACAAAAACAACCCTGAAACCCAAGTTTTGAACTTTGCTTCGGATTCCCTTAGGTCCATTACCCACAAGCATAATAGAGGGATTTTTATTCCCTTGGCTACATCATTTTTGGTATCAGAGACAAAAGTTTCCTTCTTCCCCAATGTAGTACAATATGAGTCATTTCTTATTCAATCCCAAAATAATAAAGTGATTAATATTCTTGAAGAGACAAAATAGTTACCTAGGGCAAAATATTCAGCTGACAAGTGATGAGACCCTCCAACAGCAGGAAGCTTCTAAAGAGATTGAATATGAAATGGATGAGGAACCAATGGAAGATGACAACGAAGACAAGGCTTAAGAAGAAAATATTGAAGTTGAAACTAACAAGGAAGAAGCCGCAAAAGAATTCATGGAGAAATCTGTTGAAGCTACATTGCCTCAAGAGAAGACACCTACTAAAGAGAAGCCTCAAAAGAATGTTGCCTCTAATTGAGCCTATTGATTTTGTGGCTCCACATCAGCTCTTCAACGAGAAAATCCGAGTGTTGATTTCTTTGTTCCTTAGGAGCGTGTTTTCTTCATCAAGTTGAATGAAAAGGTTTATGCTAGTTAAGATATGACGATACTGATGAGTTTTACTCAACAAGGGAATGATGCAGGAGCATCCCAATGGCCAAGTCAAGTGGTTTGGAACCATCGAATAAGTTTTTCATGACTAGGTGCGTCAAAGGTTTTTTTATCGAGTCTTCTTTAATTAAAAAAAAAAAAAGGGTTAAGAACTTTTGTGGTTTTCTTTCTTTTCTTTTCTTTTTTTTTTTTTAATATATTTATGCTTAACACTCGTGGGGATTGTTGTGTTGTAATGAGATTTATATGAGAAAGAGGGTTTTTTTTATGCTTAAGGGTTTTATCTTGGAGTCTAAGTCTAATCTAAATTTTCTAGAAGGGTATTCAGTATATAGGGCTGTAAACAAGTTTATAAGTGGTCTTGAGTTAAGGAATTTGGGGTATTGGTATTCATCTGAAGTAAGAAATGCACCACCAAATTTGCAAAATTTCATAACAACTGAGAGAAAAAATAAAAAGAAATTTTAACTACAAAAAAAAAAAAAAAAAATCCCAATCAAGGTTCAACAATTTTCACAATTGTAGAAGGTAATTAAGTGGGCAACTAAAACTCAAAGAAGCGCCAAAGTTTTTATCCTGAGATCTCTATGAAATAGTGAACTACTTAAGAACTTACCCTTACACTGAACAATAGCCCTAAAATAGTCCATCATTCCACTGATCGTTACATAACATGATCCACTTATAAAGAACCCTTATGGAACCAAGCGCTTATAACCAAATAGCTGTACAGACTCGTATATCAGTACCTGTAACAAATTTATCATTAGAAAAAAAAGGGGAAATAAAATAAAAGAAAATACTACAATGAAGTAAAGAAATTCAGATGAACTTCAGACTCGAAAAACAACATTCAGAACAAAGCATACACCAATTCATCACGATATAGTATTGAGAGTGACAAAGGAAGCACTATCAGTACTGTCAGTAAGTGCACGAGGCAAGCACCTAGGCCAAAGCACACCTATAAAAAGCTAGCTTGGTGTGTATGCAGATTTATTTGTTTCCAATGAAGTTATGTATGTATATATGTTATGTAGTAATGTTGGTCATTTATTAAGTATCTAAAAACTACATACTGAAGTCACTATATACTATTTTCACAATATTTTAATTTCAGGAAAAAAAACACAAGGAACTCAAAGACAAAATGAAGCTCCAAGATTGCAAGTTTCTAGCACTGAAGAAGGTTGTAGCAACATTGAAGCATCATTCGCAATCTATCAAAAAAAAAAAAAAAACATTGAAGCATTCAATATTTCATCAAAGATACTCAATTAAACAATTTGAAAGCTGTTCTTCACTTTCCACTCTTCCCTTCAACCTCTATTTGTGTGAGCTGCTCTGATGCAGTTGCTGGGTATGGGTTGGCTTTGTTACGATACAAGAACAAATAAGGGGCCCACTCGATATCGCTAGGCGGTAATTACCGCCAGTGATATCGAGCTTGTTGGTTCCCTTATTTAGGTTGTTAGATGTTTCCTTGTTAGTTTATTGTGTCTCTCCTTTTATGTCTTTTATTTTCAGAGACTTTCCTTATAATTGATGTAATTCATTCTCTATAAATATAAGAGGTAGAGAGGAGAGTTTCTTATTGATTTTGGCTGTAGCACTCTGCTGCTGTTGAAATCTCTCTCCTTCTCTCCTTGTTATCTTCAATCTTATTCTTTTTCTGGTTTGTGAACTTACTAGTTATCTCTTTGATCAATTGTTACATTGTCACACCCCAATTCTGGTCAAACCAGAAGTGTGAATGAATCGTCATAGAACCAACGGCTCAAGCTAAGATCACATAGGACCATGCCAACCATCAAACCATACATTCCACATAATCAGAGATAATAATAAATAGCGAAAATTTGTATTCATAATGAACTAAACATCTAAGTGTTAAATTATAAATAATCAATTATCCAATGTTGACCAAAATGTAGTTTAAATATCTATTACAAATTCCATAAATCTAAATACGAAAATAAAACTAAGCATAGACATAGTATAGGCATTCGCATGACAAGTCATGCTCGTCCTCAACCGTTTGCACATCCATAGCTGCCACGTGTCCATACAACGGCGCATTGACATAGTCTTCGATAGTGGTACTTGCATCATCAGCTAAAAGAATACAATATCGTGGGGTGAGCTCACAACTTAGCTCAGTGAAAAAAACAAAACAATGCAGCAAACATATGCATGATGTCATATTCATATCTTTAGTTTGGTTTAAGTTTGCAAAATGCTATGGTAATGATAGGCAGCCACCACCTCTATACATGAGAGTGTGAACACACCCAACGGAAAGGAACCTACGAACTCCGATGTCGCCCTACATCACTTACTACAGAATAGAGATAGAGCTAGAGCCTAACGGATCACACCGCCAGCACTCCCCCTGATACTCTACCCTATACCAGTACGTATGCCCCTACTGGCGAGGGCTTGCAAACTGGGTTCGTGACTAACCAATCATAGATGTCAACAAGATATATCCAAAGCCTTATCCTAGATGTCAACAAAATGTATCCAAGGCCTTACTCCAGCATCCTTCAATACGACACAGAGATAGAGCTAGGGTCCACTAGCAGAGCTACAACCACAAACCACGATCACCCCCTGATACCCTGCGACGTACTAATTCCGCTAAGCTAACAACGATACAGTGATGCCAGTGTGGTAAATGGTTTGATGCTACAACCTCTCCCCATTCAACACACTAACCACACACATACACGTGCCTATCCCTATCATCATCATCATAAAGAAATAAGAATAAAATATGCATGAACAAAATAGCAATTATTGGATGACATGTTTTATGCACAATCAACAGAACATAGCAACAGGCAATAAGACAGAAATATAAAGGGTAGTTTATTATTAACCAATTAGTTTAGGTCTTGTCCCTCACCTATTAAGTGATGTTGGCTATCTTCACGACCTTAAATATCTCTCAAGTTGATTTAAATCCCTTGAAGAATCAATTGGTACAAGTTAGGGTTTCATTCCATCAATTTACAATACTCAGACTCACTGTCCGGTCTAGCAAACAGCCCTTTCGGACATTGTTCGGTCGCGTGTCCGACCGGTCAGTTATCCAGACAAAGCCTGAGACACTTCCTAAGAGTGTCCTATCGCCTGTCCAGTCTCACCATATAGGCGACGGGTCAATAGGACCGAATAACCTTCAGTCTATCTTTCAGTCTGTCTTCTCTCAGAGTCGAATCTTTGGCTCTCCATGGGATTCATCCAAAAGCCATTCTACGGTCATTAATCCCCAGGGTTTTTGGTCATTCAAGGCAACCCTAACTACTTCGGTTTATTATAGGCTTATACGGGAGATCCTGTAACACACTCATGGTGTTGGGATTAGATCCACCAACACTGTGATTGAAATCTCAACCTTAACACATCATCACGTTCTATAGAGATGGGGAAACTTAGACTTACTGTTGATTCCTCGCTAATGACGTTGGAAACCAACGACAACTCTTCTCTGCAGAGATCTCTTCCCCTTCAAAGCCTTATCCTTCTCCAAGCCTTCTTCTCCACTCTTCCTCTCAATTTTAGGGTCTGGGAATGATCAAAAGAGTGAGAATAAGTGGAGAAACGTCACTTACATAGAGGGTAAAGTTCCTTTGAGAATGGGATTCCAATTAGGAAGGAGTCCTACTCAAACTTGGAAACTTTCCTAAACTCGGAGTCAGTTTCTGGGCTTGACCGGTCAACTGTCCAGCCGCCCAAACAGCAAACCGGACAAACCTATTTGTACCACCGGACAACCTACGAAAGAGTAGTTTCCTAACATGGCTTTGTGATTCCTTCATCTGGTTGGTTCGCTTGAGCCGGTTATGATGGAAAAACTTGGCACAACATGGTTAGACCGGGTTAGTGGAGTGCAGGTCTTACATACATAGTATCAGAGCACTAGATCATTGGTTATCATTTATCAAAGCTTTGGTTTGATAGGCCTTTGATATTTTCGCTTTAACTATGTACTACCTGCCTTGGTGATCGAGACTTACTTCTGTTACTACTATACTGGAAATGGTTTGATCTTTAACTCCTCGATCACCTTCTTATTGTTAATGTGTTGAGCAATAATTAAAAAACCCTACTACCCTACCACCATCCCTCTTAAGCCCTTTATTCTTTGGCCACTCGGTTGGCTGAACCGAGATTTATATTATTGTTGTTTTTATTATTGTTATACCCTATATCCACCACCAACCCTTGCTTTACTTTGAGCCTTATATCCTTTGGCCTCTCAGTTGGTTGAATTGAGTGAAAGAAGAACAATTTTATATTGTTTGATTGTGTTGATTGCTATTTTTTCTGTTTTAAGATGATTGATCCTAAGCCAACAGAGGTTCAGATCATAGTTATCAAGGCGACAAGGCGATCCAAGGCGTTTGGGGCCATCCTGGGCGCCTAGGCAACCGACCAAGGCGTTCCCAGTGTATTTTTTTTATTTTTAAAATATTAATACTATATTAATGTTTATATATATATATATATATATATATATATATATATATATGTGCAGCATTCTACATAAATAATCAACATTTAAGACATAGCTTAATTAATATGAGAAAACCAACAAAGAAACAAATAATTGAGTTAAGTAGGCAACACGTATTTATGACTAACATTTGCTTACTTCTAACAAATTTGACCGGAGTATAACTTCTTTAATATACTTCGGATTCAAGCAATCTCAAATTCGTTGCAAAGCTAGTATAATCAGCTTTCCAACAAATCTGAGATTGATTGAATCCGAGTTATAATGAAGGAGTTACACTCCGGTTAAACCTTATTCGGAATACACGAATGCTGTTTAAATTCATCTGAATGTAAATTATTTTTTGGACATCAAAACAAGAGACTATTTTGGCACACTCTTGGTTTTTAGTGATGCTTTACTTATATTTGGAAAAAAGTCTAGCATTTGGAAGTTGAAAATCGCCCCCGCACCCAAAAATACAATTTCTGTTCTTGAACTGGAGGGTTGACTTTTTATCCTTCTGAAATTTGAATTTTAGACTATTTTTATTGGATTCAAATAGGGGGTATTTGCTTATTTATGAATAATATCTTAAGTAAACTTAAATGATATTAGTCATAAATAAGTACTGTCTGATAAATGTTGTTCCTGTCTAGCCTAATAAATCTTGTTCCTATCTAGCCTAATAAATCTTATGAAGCAAATTCAAAGATCAAAGGGAAAAAAAATACACATATAAGACCCAAGGCAACCGCCCAGGCATTCTGGGTGCCCAAGGCATCCAAGGCAGCAGAGAGCCTAGGCGGTCATTAATAAGGCACCCAGGCGCCCAGGCCCTGGAATCACGCTCGACACCATGACAACTATGGTTCAGATCATCTCTATAAAATTGAAAGGGGTCTCAAACTATCTTTTCTGAGCTCAGACCATCAAAGCCTACATCCTGTCTAAGGATAAAGTACAGTTGTTAACTGATGATGCTCCTGCCTGTGATACTAAGGATCCTAAGTCTGTTAAGATGTATAATACCTATTTTCGTGATAATTCCTTGGTTCAAACTTTGTTGTGGAATAGTATTGAGCCTTCCATCTTACCTACTGTAATGTTTTACAATGCTACCAACGTCATCTAGGCTGATTTACAAGAAACCTATGGCTAGGATAAGAATGTTTCTCGTATTTATGACATCTATGAAAGGATGTTCACCTACTCTATTGGTGACAAATCCCTGACTGACTACTATGGTGGTTCCAAAAGCCTTATTGAAGAAATCCAAGTTGTGCAACCCTTTACCACTAACATCAATAAGTTAAAGGCCCAACAATCTAAGTTTTATGTGGCAAAATTTTGGGTTGGACGCTCTCCTGAGTGTCAGGCTATGAAGAGTCAGCTTCTTGTCGGTGTATCCATACCTTCCCTGAGTGAGACCTTCTTTTGTCTCTAACGTTTAGTTCCTCAGAGTAACACTTCTCCCAAAGATACATCTACCTTGTTTGCTGGCCGTGGTCGTGGTTCCTCCTTTTGAGGTCATGGCTCCACCCGTGGTCTTGGTCATGGTGCACCTGGTCGTGTTTTTAGGAGACCACCGCCTGATAAGTCTGCCATTACTGTACTCATTGTCAGTTGATACCTGTTGGGACAAGTTTGGCGTCCTGAATGGGCTGATAATTTAGTTAATACTGTTACCATTGATGATGCATTCCCTACTGTGCTAGCTCCACCATCTACACTTGCGCCATCATCTGCCCAGTACGAGACCCTCCGTTGTAGGATTCAACTTGAGGCCAGTGGTTCCTCTTCTGCTGCTACCCTAGCCCATACAAGTATATCTGCCTTCCTTTCTCACACCTCTCCCCATCCTTGAATCATTGATTCTGGTGCCACCTGTCATATGACCGTTGTATCCGGTGTCTTCTCTTCTCTTCATGCCACCAATAAGCTTGTTACTATTTATCTTGCTGATGGCTCTTATACTATTGCCTCTCAGCATGGTCATGTCTCTCTCACCTCTTCTATGTCCTTACCTTCTGTTTTACATGTACCTAATTTACCTCTTAAACTTTTACCTATTAGTCAACTAACTAAATCTCTTAACTGTGTTGCTACCTTTTTCCCTTCCCCTTGTATCTTTCAGGATCTCAGAGTCAGGGAGATGATTGGTGGCGAACATGAGCATGCTGGTCTATACTATTTGGAGCATACTGATTGTTTTCCTACTACTGCTACTACCTCTACGACTACCCCTATTCAATGGCACTACTGGCTAGGTCATTTGTCTCTGTCCAAGATGAAAATTCTTATCCTTAGTTGCAAGTCTCCTCCACTCTTTAATGTGAGGCCTGTGAATTAGGGAAACATCACCGTTCGTCTTTCCCTGTTAGTTCTAGTCCTAGGAGTTTTACCCCCTTTCTTTAGTTCATTCTGATATTTGGGGCCCTTGTCATATCCCCAATAGGTTAGGGTTGTCTTATTTTGTAACCTTTGTGGATGATTTTTCTAGAATGACCTGGCTTTATTTAATTAAAGATCGTTCTGAGTTTCTTAGTATTTTTCAAGGGTTCTTTCTAGAAATTTTTACTCAATTTGGAGTTTCAATTAAGGTCTTACGTACAGACAATGCTCTTGAATATGTTCAAGCAACTATTTTTTATTTTTGTTTTAAACATGGTATAATACATCATAGTAGTTGTGCCTATACACCTCAAAAAAATAGGGTTGCTGAACGTAAAAATAGGTATCTTCTGGATATTGCTCGGTCCTTGATGTTTCATAAGAATGTGCCTAAATTTTATTGGTGTGATGCTGTCTTAACTACCTATTATCTTATTAATCGAATGCCATCTTCTATTCTAAACAATAAAGTTCCCTTCCGTCTCCCTTATCCTGACACCTCCTTATTTCATGTCTACCCTACAGTTTTTGGTAGTACCTGTTTTGTTCATATCATGCATCCTAAATTGGAAAAACTTTCTCCTCACTCCCTCAAGTGTATTTTTCTTGGTCTTTCCCACACTCAGAAAGGGTATAGATGCTTTGATCCTACTACTAAACGTCACTATGTCAGTGCTAATGTTACTTTCTTTGAAGACAAGCCATATACTATCCGGTACAGGTGCCAACTCCTTTCCCTACCCCTTCCCCTCCAATCCCTTCTGTAACATCTGATGATACCAAACTACCATCTGACCAAACCTTACCATCTGACCCACCACCATCTACCATTACCATCTAATCCCCCACCTCCCCTACAAGTTTATACACGCCGTCCTCTAGTGGCTCTAACTAGTACTGCACCAACTGCTCCACCAACTACTACAACTCATTTTGATCTTGAGATCTCTCCTGACCTTCCTATTGCACTCTGCAAAGTACTCATACTTGTACTCAACATTCTTTACTTACCTTTCCTATTAAGCATTTTGTTTCTACTACCCATCTCCCTCGTTGTCACCAAAAGTTGGTTTAATCTCTATCTGCTACTTTTGTCCCTACATCTCTTTACCAAGCTTTGTCCCATCCAGGGTGGAAAGCAGCTATGGATGCTGAGATGGATGCCTTGATGGCTCGTTAAACTTGGACCCATGTTGATCTCCCTAAAGGGCACACCGTTGTTCGTTGTAGATGGGTATATATGGTTAAACATAATTCTGCTGATACTGTTGATAGATTGAAAGCAAGACTTGTTGCTAAAGGGTTCACTCAAACCTTAGGGGTTGACTACTTTGAGACGTTCTCTCCTGTTGCTCGTCTCAACTCTGTTCATGTTATTATCTCTTTGGCTGTAAACTTTGACTAGCCTCTTTATCAGATGGATGTCAAGAATGCCTTTTTATATAGGGACCTACACGAGGAAGTTTATATGGACCAACCTCAAGAGTATGTCGCTCAGGGAGGGAACTCAACTAAAGTGTGTAAGTTACTTAAGGCTATTGATGGCCTTGAACAATCTCCTCGTGTTTGGTTTGATAAGTTCAACACTGCTGGAACTGACTTTGGTTTCACTACCTGTTACTCTAATTATTCCATCTTTGTGCGACGTCTTTCCTCTACTGTCACCATTATTGTTGTATATGTTGATACTATTATTATTACAGGAAATGACAAGTCTGGTATTACTGAAATCAAGTCTTATTTGAACAAACAGTTCTAGATGAAAGACTTAGGACTTCTTCACTATTTTCTGGGGATTGAAGTGGTTCGCAGTAGTAAAAGTATTAGTCTTTCTCAAAGAAAGTATGTACTTGATCTTCTTTTTGAAACAAGACTTCTTGGAGCCAAGCCAGCTGATACACCAATGGACCCATATAAGAAGCATGAAACAAGTGATAGTCCGGAATATTCTGATGTCCAAAAATATAGACGCTTGTTTGGAAAGCTAATCTATCTTACTGTAACTCGGCCTGACCTGTCCTTTGCTGTTGAAGTGATTAGCCAATTTATGCATGCTCCTAAGATTACCCATTGGGAAACTGTCTGTCGTATATTGTGATATCTCAAGAAGTCTCCTGGTACTGATCTTATTTATCATCGACATTGTCACCAAGATATTGTTAGTTTGATGCTGATGCTGATGGTGATAGGCGCTCCACTATTGGATACTGTACTTTTGTTGGAGGCAATCTCATTACTTGGTGGAGTAAGAAGCAAACTACTATACCCAAATGCAATGCTGAAGCTGAATACACTGAATTGTTGTGGTTAAGAAACCTTCTGCAAGAACTTGAATTTCCTGTCTTTTGACATATGTCTTTGATGTGTGACAATCAAATTGCTATCTATATTGCTAGCAATCCAGTGTTCCATGAGCATACCAAACATATAGAGGTGGATTGCTATTTTGTTCGAGATGCTGTTATGAAGAAGCTAGTTGTTACTGCCTTTGTATCCTCCTCAAATCAACTCGTCGACGTTCTTACAAAGCCCTTGTTTGGGCCTGTTTTTCTGTTAAATTGTTACAAGCTTGGATTAGGAGATTTGTACACTCCAGCTTGAGGGAAGGTATTATGATATGAGCCCAAATAAAGGCCCACTCGATATCGCTAGGCAGTAATTACCGCCAGTGATATCGAGCCTAGTGGTTCCCTTATTTGGGTTGTTAGTTGTTTCCTTGTTAGTTTATTGTGTGTCTCCTTTTATGTCTTCTCTTATTTTTAGAGACTTTCCTTGTAATTGATGTAATTCATTCTCTATAAATATAAGTGGTAAAAAGGAGAGTTTTTTATCGATTTTGGCTGTAGCACTCTATTGCTGTCGAAATCTTTTTCTCTCCTTCTCTCCTTGTTATCTTCAATCTTCTTCTCTCTTTTTCTGGTTTGTGAACTTGCTGGTTATCTCTTAGTGGAATTGTTACAGGCTTGATAAAGGGATAGGCTTTTACAACCTAAGCCCAAACATGGTGTTCCAAAATACAGTGTTGCTGTCCATATTGTAGGCCCAAGAAAAGCCATCGACTTAGGCAAGGGTAGAGTGGTTGCTAGGCTATGTTCTGGGGTATTGTTGTAATCTGAGAATTCATAGTAAAAAGTAGTTTTCTAGCCATCGAAAGGTATTTAGTAGAGTCTGAGTTCCAGTTTTTAATTAGGCATTTGAATCAGTCACTTCATATAGAACTGGTTAGTAGTAGTTCTAATTGAGTTTGATTATTTTATTCAATCTAAGATTGAAATTAGCAGTCCAAGTATCAGTCAGATTTGGAATTCCAAAGCTAATTTATATGTGATTACCCCCGCAAAGGTCAAGTTGATCTAATTAATAGAACTTTATTTTCTTATTTTTTTAGGATTGTTTCAGACCTGGGCACAAGTGGACTGGTGACTACATTGCTGAACAAAACCATCTCTTCTTCTTCTGGTTCTGGTTTCTCTGCAACCACGTTTTATCTTTCCTTACTCTAATCAATTCTTCTAATTCCTTTTCTTCCATAGTCTCTTCTCTTATTTGATCTATAAATCTATTTCTTGATCGGGTTATAGATCAATTTGACACTTCTGATTAACGATATCTGCATAATTTTTTCGGTTCTTGACTATAGCTTGAACCATAAGCAGTTTGAGTTTCATGTATTTTTCTGGTTTCTGATTTCCAAGATTCCTACACCCATATACAGGTCCAGAAACCCTCTATACTGGATCAGAGATTTGGCCTAATGGCCTTAATCTGATCATCGGCTTGTGAGATATATAATTTCTCCAATTTTCTGTCAATTCTGTCCATATTCTGGTCCTATCGGTTTCTTAAAGATCCTAGTTGTTAGTGAGGTTAAGAAAATAGTAATTTCTAGATTCTTTCTAGAATTCTAAACCACATCATTTCCCACATTCAATGTTACATCCTTCATCTCGGAGCTTACAACAACCTTGAACCCTGTTCATCTGATGGCAGCTGCTCTTCCTTATACTTCATGTTTTTTTATTCTTTCATTCCAACCTCATAGCTGCCACCTCTTCAACTATTCCTTTCTTCTTTCTTTCCCCTTAATTGATCTGTGGATTAAGATAACTTCACTAATGCAGTTCAAGGTTCCAGAAAGAGTCTAGAGCCAAAAAACTGCTAACAGTCCAGAATCGATGCAAGATCCATAGACACAATATTTGGACAGAATAGGAATATGATAGGAGAAATTATAAGAGTCAGACCTAACGATCCGATTTCAGAATTGATGAAATAAGTTTAAACAGAATTCAGAATAATAGACCTGAATTCCAGAAGCTATAAAATCAACCAGTAATATGAGATCAATGTGAAAACTAAAACCCCAAGGGGATGGCTCAGTTGGTAAAGACCAACACCTCAAAGAGGTCATGAGTTCAACTCTCCTTGGGGCTTATCTATCCAAAAAAAATGTGAAGACTAGAAAGGAAGGGAGAGAATATAAAAATCAGGGAAAGAAGAAGAAGAAAATGGGATAGAAGATAACACTTGATTTGTAGTAGTATTCAAAACTAGAAAACAAAGAAAAGAATAAATCTGACTGGAATACTAATCCCTTATGCACAGCTCAACAGCTCCAAAACTCTTAAGAAAAGTCCAAATTTGTTACTGAAATCATTTCTAACTAACTGAGGGGATTATAAATATATATATAAACCTTCTAAAATCCTAAACTGACTCATTAAAAGGACTCCTAACCACACTCACACACTGACTTTATTTAACAGACTCAAAATAGAACTCGAATCTAATTAGTAAGTATCCTAATCTAATTCAAACACTTAACTACTAATCATTTCAACCCCCCCCCCCAACACACACACACACGTTCTAGGCTTATAACTAAGGCCCAATATAACAAACAGCCCATAAACAAGTGACTCAATGCCCATAGAACCCACCCACGGCCCAAAATCTGGCCTATCCAAACGATCTTACTTCAAACTCCTACTCTTCCTCGTTCTTCCCTCCTTTTTTTCTTTTTCTTTTTTTTCTTTTTTTTTCCGCAGGGGGGGTGGTGGGGGGGGGAGGAAGGACTGCAGCAGGGGCTTTTTCACTCCTTTCAACTTGTCAGCCTACTCCAGGATCTTCTTGCTGTTGTATAGGTTATTATGTAGTAATACTGTTAGTTTTATATACTTACTTACATAAAAGTAATATAGTATGGTATAAGAAAGTGCAACACATCATGGCATGCATCATCAAACAATTACATATTGCACCTACTCCAAGATTTTCACAAGCAACCAAAGAAGTAAAGAATAAGATCAAGCTCCTAAGAAAGCATTCCCACATTTGAAAATGACATTAAATTCTTAACTCTGTCCCTATTCAACTCAAAATCAATCAATGGTTTGGACTTCTAATAATTCAGCTAGTTATGGGTTTTGTGAGTTCCAAAGAAATGTCTGTCTGACCACTTAACCAGTCTTGAGTGGGAACATACCCACTGCACATGTAGTTTCTGAAAGCTTATGCTGTGTGTATAAGACTAGATAGAAATCACACAACCCAAGATGGAGGCTAACCAGGCTCTTGATACCAAAGACAGCTAGTCAAGAGATAGCTGACTTATATAAGTCGGTTCACCAGGTGTGTCATGAAGTATGAATCCACACTATAAGGAAAATCTATGAAGTACTTTAACTGTTTGAATACTACCATAAAGATTGATGGACAGATAACCTCTGGCACAATTGAGAAACATAATCTGTACTTCACTACCATGAATTAACCCAACTATCTATTGGCTTCACAATCTGCTTTAAGATCCTTACTCAGGGGATACTCGATCTTTAGTTTTACACTTAACTCTGCTATCTACTGGCTGGAACTGGTTTTTAGACCACTGCCTTATCCAAGCCTTTTATGACCTGTTTTGCCATAGAACCTTCAACTTGCTTCCTCAATCTTCTCTCAAAAAATTGTAACCTTTCCTTATACTAGTTTAATCCTCAATTTCCCACATATCAAATTGTCATCACTCGTCAAAACCTTGTTAAGGATTCTACATTCATTTAATTACCACTTCCACCTATCACTCATGTTTTCCAGTCTTTACTTTCTCATTCTCCTCCACCCCTACCCTTTTTTACTATGTTATTTATGATTTATCAACCATCTCTCCTGTACAAGTTCAGTTCTACTAACCCATCAGAAGTTTTTGTTGCTTGCAATGGAAATCACTACCATGCAATTACAATGTCGACAAGTACTGCAACAAGTCATTTACGAATAAAAAGAAAATACACATTAAGTTAACATTACCATCTTGGTCAACCATGGATGTCTTTTAAAAAAGTTTCTAAAGCTCTTCTACTTCTATAGGGCAAATGATGCATAAGATCAGATGATTTTCTTGGGAATGCAAGTACCTCCTTCCCCACTCCTCATTAGGCCGGATTCATCTAGCCTAAGAATAAGTAAAATGCTCTCAAAGTGAAAATTCCAGCACAAAACTAATTGATAAGTTTAAGCATTCTAATTACACCATTCCACATTGGACTTAATAATTTGTGTCGCAAAAGCTCTAGCAAGTAGATCATTGCTTCCTTCTTCGTTCTTAGTCTTTCTAAGCATCTTCCTTGGAATATAAACATCAGGGTCAGGAAGATCCTAAACCAGAATACATCGAGTAAAAAACAAAAGCACAAGTATATCAATGGCTTTAATTGCAATTTGGATAAAAATGATAGATGATCTTCAGTTTGTGAGAGCAATAAAACGAAGGATTCTGAACAAATGGATGGCATCGGCACCCACAGAAAGATTATGGTGGAAAGAAACAGGCAAGAGGAAAAGTTAACAATAAAGAAAGCTTTTAAGATACTTGCCTGAGGTACCATTTCTCACAGATTATTATTTCAGACACTTCCATCTTAGAGACATTTTCATGGCTCTAACCAACATGTATCAACCTTATATTATATTAGTTTTTCTATTCAAGCATATTAAATTATTCCCACGAAGGAACGGCATAAGGGGCTATGAAACCGCCAAGCATTGTAAAGCAGCCTTCGGCTTTCACAAACAAGGATGGTTACAACTGCTAAGAACCAAACCTAAAGTTCACGGACACTCCACCAAGCAACTCAAATTACTGAGAACAAAAGGAAAACAGGAGATAAAGAAGGCAACAAAAAAACGAACTACACTTCAACCAGGGTACCACTCTCTGGACTAAAAGCACAGGAAGATACAAAGAACAGATTAGCAAAGACACATAGTAACGTGAAAGAAGTGTATTTTTCATATATTATCTGATGCCCAAAAGAACATCAGTGCCTAGCTACTGATAAACATGAAAAAGACAAGAATCGAAGCGTTAATCAAGCTTTCTACACGTTATTTACTAATGAAGCTGACATGATACTCTTAGCGTATCATATACCTGTATCAAATCAAGAAAACCGATTTCTGTAACTAATCCACAGCTTCACATTGAATTCTGCAAGCGAAATGAAGACAAGTACTTGTTATTACAGATCGAACTGTCCGAATCTCGCTTACAGTTACAAAAACCCTTTTATCGTCCCGTCCTTTCTCAGTTTCTCTGCAACTTTCCCTCTCTCGCCTCTCACTCTCTTGCTCTCTCGCTTTTCCGCTCCACTTTGTACTCGCGGATTCCACTCAGGAGTTTATTGCTGTTCTGTGAATGATTGTCTTGGTTACGTTCCGCAAAGGTCCTTGTCTTTCCACCTAACCCCCAAATATGACCCCTGTTACAGATTTTCTGGATTTTGGCTGACGTAATGGTAATGGATTATTGGAATGCATTCTTAAAAATACATTCTCAAAATAGATAACTCGTTCTCAAATAAAAAAATGCATTCTTAACATAGAATAAGACGTTTTGTTCTAGCTGCTAGGTGAAGAAATGCAAAATAGGCTGAAGAGCATGTTAAAAATGTGTCATGCTCCTTAATGCATTCCATGATATATTAATGCATTCCATGATATAAGAACCAAAATGCTTAACAAGTATTGTTTTTCAATATCTCATAATGTGTTCTAGATCTATGATGCAAAGCTAGGGATGTCAACGGATCAGTTCGGGTCGATTTTGGTCCGGGTCAAGTTAGTCTCAAGCTTTATTGGGGCAGACTAAAACATGTCCAATTAGAGATTCGGGCTAGGGTGGGGAGCACTGTACAGGCTAACTAACAAGCCAGTTCGATGTTGGTTTGTTATCGGGCTAATTCTAAACCTGTTTGGTTTGTTATCGAGTTGATTTTGACCCATTTACTAGCCTGGTAGGTAACTGGAAGTGGTATTGTAAGACCCGCACTCCATGAACCTAATCTAAACCTTTAATTCATGTTGTAACAGGTTTTCCAATCATCACCGGACTAGACGGGACAAGCGGATGACAATCAGGTATGAAAATGGACCTTAAACAGAGGTAAATTTTGTACCGGTCTCATGGTACCGGTCTATGGTACTGGTCGATCAGTATGTCTACGCGGGCAGACTAGTTAGATCCGGAAACGGATCTCTGCAGGTCCCGCTTGCCAAATCTCGAGCCTAGGGACTTTCCTAACGTAGGAAAACTTTCTAAACCCCAACCTAGTATATTTAAGAACCCTTAAACCTCCTTAGAACTCTTTGATTATTTCTCACAAACCCTAGAGAGGAGAAAGAGATCGAAGAAGGAGAAGGAGAAGGAGCTAAGAAAGGTGGGAGAGGAACCGTTGTTGGACAAAAAACACTATAGTTGCAAACCAACGGTAAGTGCTTGAACTTCTCTCTATGTTAAGCATTATAGATGATTAATCATGAATTGATCAATACTATGCAAGGCGAGGTATTGATCTAAAACTCTTAAATTGCCGTCAAACCCTAATACAGTCTATAAACCCTAGATTCGCATTATAGGCTAGGGATCATCGAAACTAGGACTTGAATGAAGCATGAAACAACTTTAACTCGTTGCTCAAGCCTATAATGCATAGGAGAAACACTAAAACCATTAATGGGTGACCAGCGGAAGGCGAACACCAAGATTGGTGGTCTTCCGGAGGCATACCTGTAAGACCCGCACTCCATGAACCCGATCTAAACCTTTCATTCAGGTCGTAACAGGTCTTCCAATCATCATTGGGCCAGACGGGACGAGCGGATGACAATCAGGTACGAAAATAGACCTCAAAGTATGATATATTTCATATCGGTCGATGGTACTGGTCTATGGTACCAGTCGACCGGTATAGCCTGCGTAGCAGACCACTTAGATTCGGAAAAGGATCTCTACGGGTCCCACTTTCCAAATTCCGAACCGAAGGACTTTTCTAATGTTAAGGGACTTCCTAAACTCAACCCTAGCCTATATAAGGACCCCTAAACCTCCTTAAATCCCTTTCATTGATCATCACAAACCCTAGAAAGGAGAAAGAGATTTAAGAAAGAGAAGAAGCTAAGGAAGGAGAGCGAAGAGCCGCCATTGCCGTTGGACGAAGAACACATTACCGCGAATCAACGATAAGTGCTTAAACCTTCCTCTACGTTAAGCGTTCTAGATGGTTAGTCATGACTGGATCAATACCATGCAAGGCGAGGTATTGATTTAAACCATATTTTGCCGTCAAACCCTAATCCAGTCGATAAACCCTAGATTCAAGTTCTAGGTTGACGATCATCGAAACTAGGACTTGAATGGAGTTAGAAACAACTCTAACTCAGTGCTCGGACCTAGAATGTATAGGAGAAACCCTAGGATCAATAGGGGGTGACTGACGGAAGGCGAGAACCGGGTGTATGGTCTTCCAGAGACATACCGGTCGCACCTTTCCCCACAGTGCCGTAGCCGGTACCTGCGATAGGTATCTAGGACCAGTCTGCTCTGTAAGGAGTGTTTTTGACCTTGTTGGTTTTTCGACCAACGTAAACCCTAAGAAAAACTATTCTAACTCAACCCTAACATCGTGTAGGACCTTGTGATAGCAAGTTTGGATTCTATGACGCGGAGCAAGCTATCAAACAAGCGTCAAGTAAGGGAATCAGACCTAAACCCTAATAATTTAATAATAGTAAAACATTACTAAAAACTATGATTCTATGGAATGGTGTTTGTGCATACTCGCATGTCATCTTTACTTTCAGTTATTATTATTGTCCATGCATACTCGCTATGCTAGGATGTGACTGTTAGACATGTGATTGTTTTCTTTGGTGTATGGAATGGGAAGGGCTTGGGGTCTGGAATCATTCCTCACACTAGCACCTTTTCGTATCGTTCTGTCTTAGCATGCTTGGTGCGGGTAGGGTATCAGGGGGAGGAAGTGGTATTGTGGTCTCCAGCCTGGCCACTAGACTCTAGCTCTATCTCTATGCCGTAGGGAGTTGTGCTGGGATAGGGCCTACTGTGATGACATATAGGATTAGTTAGTTGCGAGCCCAGTTTGCAAGCCCTCGCCAATAGGGGCTTACGTGTTGGTATGGGTAGGGTATCAGGGGAAGTGTTAGCGGTATTTGATCCGGACGCTTTAGCTCTATCTCTATTCCATGGTGGGTGCATGTGGGGCGACAGTGGTGTTTGATCCATTGGACGGCTTCACACACTCGTGTATAGAGGTGCGGTGGCCACCAATCCTTTCTATAGCACATTGCAAAACTTAAAATCATACTATAATGTGAATGTTACTCATGCATATGTTTGTTGCATTGTCTGATTGTCTTACTGAGCTAAGTTGTGAGCTCACCCTTGTATACACACTATTTTTAGATGTTGATATAGGTTATACTGTGGAGGACTACATGGATGCTCCGGCGTATGGAGGTGTCCCTGCTTTAGAAGTGCAAGCAGGAGAGGACGAGCATGACGCTTCATACAAGTGCCCTTTCTGCATGTACCTCTAGGATTTGCTTAGTTTATTTATTTATTTTCAGTTGAATTTACAAATTTATGTAAAGATACTTATTTACGTTTTGATGTGGAGAATAATTGGATATTTTATTTAAATTATCAATAGAGAATTCAGTTCATTTAATTTAAGACTTTCGCTGTATTTTATTATATTCTGATTATGGTTATGTGCAATGGTTTGTATGAGTGGACACAGCCTTATTGAGATCCTGGTGTGAACCATTGGTTTAGTGACAATTCACTCACACTTCTGATTCAGTTGGAATTGGGGTGTGACAACTTGGTATTAGAGCACTTAGGCTTTGTCCAACAGACCATACATGCACTTGACTAAGTCAATGAAATGAGATAGGAAAAATTTAAAAACCTTAATAAAAATGCACCTTAAGCACTTGTTTGATGCCTGAGACTAAATACGAAAGAACATAATATACTATTTTAAATGTGGAATTAATAAACATTCATGTTCTAGATAGGAACCTTAATGACATGTGAGAAAAATCATAAACTTCTATTAAATTGAAAAGGATCTCTACGGGTCCCACTTTCCAAATTCCGAACCGAAGGACTTTTCTAATGTTAGGGGGCTTCCTAAACTCAACCCTAGCCAATATAAGGACCCCTAAACCTCCTTAAATCCCTTTCATTGATCATCACAAACCCTAGAAAGGAGAAAAAGATTTAAGAAAGAGAAGAAGCTAAGGAAGGAGAGTGAAGAGCCGCCATTGCCGTTGGACGAAGAACACATTACCGCGAATCAACAATAAGTGCTTAAACCTTCCTCTACGTTAAGCGTTCTAGATGGTTAGTCATGACTGGATCAATACCATGCAAGGCGAGGTATTGATTTAAACCATATTTTGCCGTCAAACCCTAATCCAGTCGATAAACCCTAGATTCAAGTTCTAGGTTGACGATCATCGAAACTAGGACTTGAATGGAGTTAGAAACAACTCTAACTCAGTGCTCGGACCTAGAATGTATAGGAGAAACCCTAGGATCAATAGGGGGTGACTGACGAAAGGCGAGAACCGGGTGTATGGTCTTCCAGAGACATACCGGTCGCACCTTTCCCCACAGTGCCGTAGCCGATACCTGCGATAGGTATCTAGGACCAGTCTGCTCTGTAAGGAGTGTTTTTGACCTTGTTGGTTTTTTGACCAACGTAAACCCTAAGAAAAACTATTCTAACTCAACCCTAACATCGTGTAGGACCTTGTGATAGCAAGTTTGGATTCTATGACGCGGAGGTCTAGTCATGATAAATAATTAATATTTCATTTATCTCCAAGTAACCAAAACATAATTTAATACATATTTCAATATCCAAATACGAAAGTTAAACACTAAGCGTATCCATATTTGAAACACTCGCTTAACGAATCACAATAGTCCTCCAGAGCTTGCTCATCATAGCCGCCACATGTTCATATGTTGGCGTGTCGACATAATCTTCAACCGTAATACCTGCAACATCAGAAACTAAAAAGAATTACACGCGCGAGGGTCAGCTCTCCAAAATTGAGCTCAATGAGTAAACAAAACAATGCAACAAACATATGCATGCATTCAATTCATATCTTTGGTCTGGTTCATAAGTTTGCAATGTGCAATAGAAAGGATAGGTGGCCACTGCACCTCTATACACGAATGTGTGGAACCGCCCAATGGATCAAATACCATTATCGCCCCCACATGCACCCACCATGGAATAGGGATAGAGCTAAAGTGCTTAGGACTACACTGCATCACACTTCCCCTGATGCCCTACCCATACCAACACGTAAGCCCCTGCTAGCGAGGGCTTGCAAACTGGGCTCACAACTAACCAATACTAATGTCAAACAGTGTATCCAAGGCCTCACCCCAGCATCCCTCAATACGTTCATAGAGATAGAGCTAAGGCCCCCTGGCATAGTCAGAGACTACACGGTCCGAGACCACCTCCCCTGATGCCCTACGACGTAATAGTTCTACTAAGGTAATGGCGATACGACGATGTCAGTGGACAAGACTTGAGTAGAGATAGAGCTAGAGTCTGGTGATCAGGCTAAACCACAGTGTCACGTCCTCCCCCTGATGCCCCACTCGCATCAAGTACACAAACCATACATAAACATTCACATGTCTATTCCTAGCATCAACATCAACATCATATTATAAATAAACGAAAATTAAATATGCATGAACAGTAATAACAGGAATAGTGGATGACATGTGATATGCACATTACAATCATACAAACATAGAATCATTCATGGTATTGGATTCAATAAACAAAAATAGTTTATTATTAGCCAATTAGTTTAGGTCTTGTTCCCTCACTTTTGATTGCTAATAGATCCACGTTCAAGCTTTGTAATTCACTTTTAAATCACTGGAAAGACCTAATAAGTCGATAAATTTTAATTAGAATTAATCCCCATATGTTTAGAATAACAGTAGCTAAGGGGTCGCAGGTAGGGTCGCACCTAGGGTAGCAGTTTCTGCGACCCTAGGGTATAGGGTCGACTACCATTCGACCTTACGTGCGACCACACCCTTCCTGGGACTTCCCGAGGGCATGTGGTCGATCATGTGGTCTCGTAGGGTCAGATGTCATTCGACCCTACGTGCAACCACACGTGTTCTGAGTCGACCTTTCATTCTAAAGTCCATCCCTTCATGTTTGGATCCTTTGGCTTATTATCATGGTCCATTATATGCTTGTTTTATGGCTCAAAACTATAATTTTGATACACTTTCCATTGTCCACAATGATTTTGTCACACCCCAATTCCGCACACTTCATAATGGTGTGATGAACCGCTAGCAAACTAACGGTTCAACCAGGATCTCATACAGGTGGTATCCGGCTGATCTAAACCTCATATATCCACATTCATAATCAGAGTAAATACACAATAGCGGAAGTCTTATAGTAAAATGAACTGAGAATCTACTGTGATATTAATATTAAAATAGCAAATTATTCTGTATCAACTAAGACATAAATAAGTATCAAATACATGTCTTTAATAAATCCAAATAAAGAAAACTAAAAATCTAATCAAATACACATGAGTTGCACTCGCAAGAAGAGTCATGTGTATCCACTTCATCTTCAACTTCCATCGCCGCCACGTGACCATACACTGGAGCGTTGACATAATCTTCGACGGTAGTACCTGCATCATCAACTAAAAATATTCGACGTCGAGGGGGTGAGCACACATCATGGCTCAGTGAGTAAACAAAACAATGCAATAATACATATGCATGCAGTCAATTCATATCTTTGGTCTGGTTTAAAGTTTGCAATGCGCAATAGAAAGGTTGAGTGGTCAAAGGTTAACGTTTATTGACCCCGCCTCTATACACAGGGTGTGGAATTCCGCCCAAAGGTTAACGTTTATTGTCGTCCCCAACAACCCTACCATAACATTGTACAATAAATGTTAACGTTTATTGCTGTACAGTACCATACCAACACGTAAGACCCTGCTGACGAGGGCTTGCAACTAACCAATCCTAATGCCAAACAGTGTATCCAAGGCCTCACCCCAGCATCCCTCAGAACGTCCATAGAGATAGAGCTAAGGCCCCCCGGTAAAGTCAGAGACTACAAGGACCGAGACCACCTCCCTTGATACTCTACGATGTAATAGTTCTACTAAAGTAATGGCGATACGACGATGCTAATGCACAAGACTTGAGTTAGAGATAAAACTAAAGTGCTGAGACCCGCCAAAGATTAACGTTTATTGACGTTCCCATCACACCTCCCCTGATACTCGCTCGCATCAAGTACACCAACCACACACATACATTCACATGCATATTCCTATCATCATCATTATCATCATGTTATAAACAATAAAGTAAATATGCATGAACAAATAATAGAAATATTGGATGACATGTTGAATGCACATTACAAGCATATTCTCATAGGATCAAGCATGGCATTGGACTCAAGAAAAGAAAAAATAATTTATTATTGACTAATTAGTTTAGAGTTCTGTTTCCTCACCTTAGCTTGCTAATAGATCCTCTTACAAGCTTTAAGATCACCTTTATATTGTTATTATATTGCTAGAAGACCTAACAAAGTCGATAGAATTTAATTAGAATTAATTCTGAATTTAAAAACCATGTTTTTAATTGGGGGTCGGAGGTAGGGTCGGAGTAATGATCGACCCTGGGTGCGACCACCCCAATTCTGGACTTCCCGAATCGATGCTCAGGGTCTGGTAGGGTCGATTGGCCATCGACCCCCCATGCGACCCCCTGTGGGTTTTGATCGATTTTCTTCCTTAAATCCATTATTCGTGTTTGGGGTCCTATGGCTTGCTCCTATAATCCATTCTACACATGTTTTATGGTCTAGAACCATGATTCTATCACCTATATGGCTTTCATGATTTTTCCCCATGGTTTTACATGAAAACCTAACCATAGGTTGATGGTTTGGGTTTCTCCGAGATCATATTCTCTCATTATTTATCCTAAGGTCTTAAGCAAATCA
Source organism: Protea cynaroides (assembly GCA_028583415.1). NCBI lineage: Eukaryota > Viridiplantae > Streptophyta > Magnoliopsida > Proteales > Proteaceae > Protea > Protea cynaroides. The sequence continues at coordinate 40,193,487 of CM053275.1, forward strand.
TGAAATTAGTATCCATACCTGAGAAGAATACTCCTTCTCTGCAACTCTTATCCTTTTGCTTTCTTCTCTTCTTTCCTTCTCTTTTCCTTCTCTTCCTTCTCTTCTCTTTCTCTCAATTCAATTAGGGTTGTAAAAGGAGTAAAAGAGGCTTAGGGACGTCCTATTTATAGAGTAGAAACTCCTAAAATAAGTCCCATTGAGATTTGGAAGGAATCCCATCGAAATTAGGAAACTTTCCTAGTTTTCAGATTTACCGAGTATCGGGGGTCGATAGGGGGGGTCGGAGATCCCGTCGACCCCTGGTTCCTGAAGTGTCCGACCCCCCATGTAAAACTGGGGGTCTGACTTCTATCTTGGGGGGGTCCGACCCTCCCTTGCTGGGTATGCGACCCTCCCCTTAATTTAAGTATTTTTGGGTCAGTTTAATACCTGGGATCGTGATCTCCTTCACGCACTTGGTCCATTTGGCTTATCCATGATGGGTAGACCTGGTTCAAGGTGGTAAGACCGGGTTAGTTTAATACGGGTCTTACAACTCCCCCTACTTATAAAAATTTCATCCCTAAAATTGTTCATACCTTCTGAGTCGAATAAGTGAGGGTATTGCTTTCGCATATCATTCTCTTCCTCCCATGTAATTTCTTCCATGTCTCTACTTCTCCAAGTGACCTTGACATAATAGATATCTCGGTTGCGTAGTTGTTGAACCTTTCGGCTGGTGATTTCAGTTGGTGTTACTTCAAAAGTCAAATCTTTAGTTAAATCAGGTAGATCTACTGTCAGAACGTGCGTTGGATCTTTGACATACTTCTTCAATAAGGAAATATGAAATACGTCATGCACACTTGACATAGATGGTGGTAGTGCTAACTGGTAGGCCACTTTCCCACGCTTAGCTAGAATCTCATATGGCCCGACATATCTTGGACTTAGTTTCCCTTTCTGTCCGAACCGTTTCAGACCTCGCATAGGTGATACCTTCAAGAATACCTTATCACCCACAACGAACTCAAGATCTCTGCGTCGAGTATCTGCATATTGCTTCTGACGATTCTGGGCTATTCTCACTCTTTCCTTGATAATGTCGACCACTCAACAAGTCTCTTCAACAAATTCTGGTCCAACGAGACTACGTTCCCCAACTTCATTCCAAAATAAAGGAGTTCGACACTTTCTGCCATACAATGCTTCATAGGGTGACATCTGTATAATAGCCTGATAGCTATTGTTATAGGTGAACTCGATCAGTGGTAGCTTTTCATCCCATGATCCTTTAAAGTCAATCACACATGCTCGTAGCATATCTTCTAAAATCTGAATTGTACGCTCTGACTGTCCATCTGTCTGTGGATGGAATGCAGTACTAAATTTCAATGTTGTACCCATAGCCTTTTGCAATCCTTCCCAAAACTTAGAAGTAAATCGTGGATCTCTATCGGACACAATGCTCTTTGGTACACCGTGTAATCGAACAATGTTATCCACATACAACTTTGCTAACCTTTCTAGTGTATACTGAGGTCGTATCGGTATAAAGCGAGCTGTTTTGGTCAGACGGTCTACAATCACCCAAACTGCGTCAACTACTCGAGAAGTCAATGGTAACCCTGTGACGAAGTCCATGGTGATGCAGTCTCATTTCCATGCTGGTTTCGGTAACGGCTGTAACAGTCCTGCAGGTCTTTATCGTTCAGCCTTTACTTTCTGACAATTTAGGCATTGAGACACAAACTTAGCTACATCTTCTTTCATTCCTCTCCACCAATATAGTTTCTTTAGGTCATGATACATTTGTGTACTTCCAGGATGTATCGAATAGATGGTGGTATGAGCTGCTTTCATCAGTCGGTGTCTAATGTCCACACTTTCTATTTCAGGTACATATATTCTTCGCTTGTACTTCAATACCTTTTCTTCGTCCAAGGTGAACTCAGGGTTAGTTCTACCTTTTTCAATGTCTTCTTGTACCGTTCTTAGGTAAGGGTCTGCCTTGATAGTTGTCTTCACTTCATCAATTATATCCAGTATAATCTTCAATGCAGCGAACATATTGGAAAACCGATGAATGAATCCTTGGTTGGCTGATCCATCCGGTGTGTCTATCACATACTGCTCATTGCAGTGATTGAATACCATTTCGGTAGTACACATTGCTGCGGTTGTGCTAATCTCTCCCTGGGATTTTATCACTGCCTTTCTGCTCAACGCATCCGCTACTACATTAGCTTTCCCCGGATGATACTAGATATCACAATCATAGTCTTTCAGTAGTTCCAGCCATCTTCTTTGTCTCATATTCAACTCTTTTTGATTAAATAAATAAGACTTTTATGGTCTGATTTAATTTGGAACTTCTCTCCGTATAGGTAATGTCTCCATATCTTGACAGCATGTACTATTGCCACCAACTCCAAATCATGAGTGGGATAATTTTTCTCATGTGTCTTTAATTGTCTTGAGGCATAAGCAACTACTTGTTCTCCTTGCATAAGCACACATCCTATTCCCAATCCTGACGCATCAGTGTACAAGGTAAATGGCTGTCCGGGAACAGGAATAGTCAAAATCAGAGCGGATATCAATCTGGTCTTCAGGGTTTGGAAGCTCTTCTCGCATTTATCCGTCCACACAAACTTTTCACCTTTCTTAGTCAGACTGGTGAGAGGTACGGCAATCCAGGAATAGTCATCCATAAATCTCCGATAATAACCAGCGAGACCCAGAAAACTTCTAATTTCTGCAATGCTCTTTGGTGCTTCCCACTTTACAATAGCTTCGATTTTTCTAGGGTCCACTTTGATTCCTTCATCGGATACTACATGGCCTAGGAAGGCAACTTCACTTAGCCAAAAATCACATTTGGTAAATTTGGCATATAGCTTCTCTTTCCTTAAACGCTGTAGAGCGGCGTTTAGATTCTTAATATGAGTTTCCTTGTCCTTGGAATATACCAATATATCATCAATAAATACGATAACCGACGTATCCAACATATCATGGAAAACCCGGTTCATAAGTTTCATGAAAGTTGCTGGTGCGTTTGTTAATCCAAAAGACATGACCAAGAATTCATAATGTCCATATCTGGTCCTAAAAGCTGTCTTAGGAATATCACCATCTTTAATCTTCAACTGATGGTAGCCTGACCGAAGATCGATCTTAGAAAATACTTTTGCTCCTTGCAACTGATCGAATAAGTCATCGATCCGAGGTAGTGGATATCGATATCGATTCTTGATTGTCAGTTTATTCAACTCCCGATAATCGATACATAATCGAACGCTACCGTCCTTCTTCTTTACGAACAATACTGGCGCTCCCCATGGTGATATACTGGGTCGAATATAACCTTTGTCCAGTAGTTCTTGTAGTTGTACTTTTAATTCCTTTAATTCAGTAGGAGCCATTCGGTAGGGTGCTTTTGATACTGGTGCGGCTCCAGATATAAGATCTATCACAAACTCTGTGGCTCAGTCGGGTGGTAATCTTGATAGTTCCTCAGGAAATACGTCGGGGTAGTCCCGTACGATATCAATATCTTCCATCCATGGTGCTTCTTTGGTAAGGTTGACCACTGATACTAAATATCCGACTGCTCCCTTCTCAAGGCACTTCTTCGCCTTTAGTGCTGATAGTATGAGCTTGCGTTTACAGGGAAGTTTGGTTCCCGCAAAACTGAATTCTGCTCCTTCTTTGTCTCTAAATGTTAGCTTCTTTTCGGCGCATAATAGGTTTGCCGAATGCCGAGCTAACCAGTCCATTCCTAAGATGACGTCAAAGTCTGCCATCCCAAGTTGGATCAAGGTTGCATCTAAAGTTTTTCTCGCCAATGAGAACTGGACATGGCCCATAACCTTTCTCTAACTCCACTTCTAACTCCATCGGTGACCGTACAAGTATTTTGTAGTCCAATGTTTTGATGGGTAAATTCAGCTTCTTCCCAAATGACACAGATATAAAGGAATGAGTAGCTCCTGAATCAAAGATTACTCTGGCGGGTATGCCATTTATAGGTACGATACCTGTGATTTATTTTACTTAGTCTACAGGCTCATACAATGTAATACAACTTAAAAAGTTTCAGTCATACCTGTGACCACATCGGGTGATGCGGCAGCATCCTCGGATGTAACAGCATATACTCGTCCTTGCTGTAACTACTTCTTGGGCTTAGGACACTCCCTTGCCATATGTCCCGCTTGGTTGCAGTTATAACATTTCAGACCTTCAGAATTTGGCTTTGGCTGCTGTTGAATTACTGGGGTAGTCTTGGGTGCAGTAACAAAGCCTTGAGCACGGAAGGGTTTAAATGTCCTGTTATTCCCCCCGTTATAAGAATTTCCAACTGGCCTTTTCATGCCTCTGTTATGTGGCCTTTTCATTATATACCTTCTTCTCCAAGCCTAGAACATGCTCTCTGATGCTCCTTCTAAGTTCCGTGACAAACCTACGGGTCTTAGTGTCTTCTTCTTGCATACTGAGTGATGCAAAGAAAAACAGCTCCTCGTAACGCTGTTGATATGCATCCATGGACATCTGGCCCTGATATAAACTCACGAACTCCTTCTCCATAGAATCTTTGAAGCTTCGGGGAAAATACTTCTCAAAGAAAGCTTCTTTATAAATAGCCCAGGTCAATAAGGCGTGCTTGGTTAATAGATAGGTCCTGGTCGATTTCCACCAATGATGTGCATCGCCTTATAGCATGAAGGTGGCACATAATATCTTTTCTTCTTCTGTAATAGTCATCATAAGAAAATTTCTCTCCATCTCGTCGATCCAATGTGCTGGCCATAGAGGATCAGGCAGTTTACCGTTAAATTCCTTGGGCTTCATCTTCAAGAATCTCTCAACCAGTCGAGAGTGATCCAACTGATTTTGGGGGTATGCCCCAAACATAGGTTGTGGGTACTGATAATTAACCTGAACTGCTTTCGGACCTGGTACTGGAATCTGTCAGCTAGTGGTTGAGGTGTTTGAGGTGCTGGGTGGTTACCCACCTGTGCTGCACTGGTTTGTCCAATCGGCATTGCATTGGTGTAGCATGGGCTGCCTGGAACATAATTCCCATTGCTGCTTGCATTTGAGCCTGTGCGTATTGCATTTGTTGCAGCTGTTGCGATAAGTTCATAACCACGGTTGCTAGCTCCGATGGTGGAGGTGGCAAGTTTGTAGGATTTTCCTGAACCGGATTTACTGGTGGTGCAACCTATGGATTTCCCTGTGCATATATTTTTCTGACTAGTTTCCTCCACAGGTGGTGGTGGTGGAACTGCGTTTCGGCTTTGCCTGGTTACTCTACGTCTAGCCATTTTCCTCTGATATTGGTGATGCCTAAAAAATCATTAACAAACGTGAGGCAATCATTTATACTTCATGTAGGCACGCTAACCGATGTTATTTTTAAAATTTTCAGATCATTCTGTGAAAAATACTATCTTTTCTATGCAGGGTCGATGGTGGGGGTCGATGGTATGTCCGACCCTCAGTATCCGACCCTGGGAATGTACCTATTCTTCCCGAGAGCCGGGGGTCGATGAGTGTCCGACCCCCAGGTGCGACCCCTGGTTTCCTGTCAGATTCCCGAGAGCTGGGGGTCGATATGGGGGTCGATGGTATGTCCGACCCCCAGGTGCGACCCCTGGTTTTCTTTTAGATTCTCGAGAGCTGGGGGTCGATACGGGGGTCGATGTGGGGGTCGATTATCCTGGTCGAATTCTCCGACCCCCGGACCAAAAATCAGATTTTTAAGGTCCAATTCTGAAACCATTTCCCATTATTCCTTCCCCGTTTCGACTCGTCTTCCACCTTTGAGTTGCTACAGTGTCACTCCGCTATATTGGTCATTTCGGTTCCGTGCTTCGACGTCCACATCATTCCTACAGGTATGTTTTCTCATTTTTTACCTGTTTTTAGGTTTTCATTTCTAGGTTTTTACCCATTTATCTTGTATTTTTCAAATTAAACTTTTTCCAACCGTAAAAATTCGATTTTTATTGGGGGCTTTTGTTATTGGTGGCTCGAGGAACGAAAGCCCTCAAAAATTTTTGAGTTTCATCGGTTGGTTATCGAGAAACTTGGATTTTTGCTCTTTTTTCCCTAATTTGTCGAAATTTTCGATTTCTCGCAATTTCTTCAAATTGGATTCAATTAGTTAGAATTTCCTACTGTGTGAGTGTTGTAAGATCTGTTAGAACCTACGTAAGTCCTCCTGCCCACGTGTATGGGTGACAAGTGAGGCTTTTTGGCCAACTTATGTTGTTATAATGTCCCAATTTTTGGTTTTTTACTCTTTTCTAACCCATTATTGGTTTCTCTTTCTTATTTGCAGATACTATGGCTCGTACCAAAGTGCCCAGAGTTTGTGATCCTCTTCGTTTCCGTTCCAACGAAGCTGAGGCACAGTATGCTCACTACGCTCGCAAGAAAGTAAAGGGTGGTCGTAAGGTGAACTTGGCTGAGTTAGCCCTGTTTAATGTGGAGAGAGCGTTTGGTGATATGGGATGGCTCCCTGTCATTACTTACGACGCGTGCACCTGCCCCGATTTGGTATGCCAGATCTATTGTAACCTCCAGGTGGTGGGGGATTACAATGATGTTGAGAGGGGTCACGAGTTGCGCATCATGAGTTACGTCAAAGGGTGAACATCTCGTTTGACTATCGACAGCTAGCCGACCTACTGGGCATCTCTTATGATAGCCCCATGGTTTTCTATGCTCCTGGAGAGCCCCAGTTCTTCTCTCTACAGATGAGGGACGAGATCGATAACCAGCTCCTTCGTCCTGATCACTGGCAGATGAGGGCATGTTATATGCATCCAGTCCACGGGTATATTGCAAGATCATTCAGCATAACCTGATTCCGCAGAGTGGTCATTACGAGAGGGTTTCCCAGCTGACCCAGTATCTTCTATACAGTATTTGCACTAGGCAGCCCGTCTGCCTTCCGTACATCATCATGCGTACCATGATCACTGCTACATTGCCCAGTCACACTGGTAACCTTCCTTACGGACGTATGATCACTGTTCTGCTTACCCGCCTGGGGGTTGATTTATTGGATGAGAAGATTCAGGAGAAGTCCTTCTCATCGCCTCTAGATTGGGAGGCTATTTGCAAGATGGGCATGCAGGATGCTCAGGTTAGTGATGAGGAGAGGAACACGATGGTGCGCCCTCGCACTCGCGTAGAGATAGCTGATGCTGAGGCAGCTGCCGCCGCCGTTGGAGTTCATACAGAGCCTGTTGGTGATGATGACCTTATGTACATGGATGTAAACTCTATACCACCTCCTTCACCTACGCATGCGGCTGGAGCTAGTACTTCATATGCGGCTGGTCCTTCACATGCGGCTGGTCCTTTTCACCCATCCCCTGATATGATGGAGATATTGCATGAGATCAGAGAGGCTCAGCGCAGATCGGATCTGAGGATGGGGGAGTTACTAGACGCTTAGCGGGGTGAGAGTGGATGAGCTACTAGACGCCCAACGTACATCAGCCATGAGGATGGGAGAGTTACTAGACGCTCAGCGGGTGAGAGTGGATGAGTTACTAGACGCCCAGCGTACATCAAACTTGAGGATGGGAGAGCTCATGGAGGCTCAGCGCCGGACTGATCAGCGGGTAGCGGATCTTACAGCTAGTCTTCAGACGACCCAGACTCAGATAGCCTGGTTGACTAGAGTCTACGCTGAGGATTATGACAGAGATCGTGAGGCACCGCCCCTTCCTTCACCTCCAGCTTCATGATTGTACTTATTTTCTTTCTTTGTACTTACAGAGTAACTGTCCGGGTTGTGGACTGTACTCTGTTTTAACTTATTTGTACATGTTTGTTTATCTCTCATTGTATTTAAAATTATTCTTCCTTTAATAGATGCATTATTTTCTTTTCAAATTTGGTCTCAAACATCACTTGTGCTTATAGTGTGTTACTATTATAGTTTTTACTTTTATCCTATCTCAGTTCACAATTTATCGTGAATGTATGCCAGTTTAGCGGACACGGCCTGAGATGCTCTGATACCAAGTTGTCACACCCCAATTCCGTACACTTCAAAATGGTGTGATGAACCGCTAGCAAACCAATGGTTCAACCAGGATCTCGTACAGGTGGTATCCGGCTGATCTAAACCTCATATATCCACATTCATAATCAAAGTAACTACACAATAGCGGAAGTCTTATAGTAAAATGAACTGAGAATCTACTGTGATATTTCGACTCAGCTCGAGCTTTTTCGAAGAATCTTGCACCCATGGGCATACGGCCTGGCAGGCCTTCCCTTTCCGCCGGAGCTTCTTTCCCCCTACGTTTTTAGTAACAAAATGAACCAGAAGTAGGACCAAACTGACAGTTAGCAACATAGACAAAGATGGATTTGTGAATGAGGCCAGAAGCAAGCAAGACGAGGTTTTATGCTTCGTAGACGGGCAAGACTCGGGTACTGCATGCGAGAAGTATAATTGTTTACTGAGATGCCCCGCCCCTTATTACATTACATTTTGGCACAGGATTCAAGGACGTATCAATTCAATCTAGGAATAAATCGATAAATTATCTTAAGTCCCCTTTTTTCTTCAACTTCTTGATTTGAATTGAATATTTGAAATATTTGGAAAAAATAATATTAAAATAGTAAATTATTCTGTATCAGCTAAGACATAAATAAGTATCAAATACATGTCTTTAATAAATCCAAATAAAGAAAACTAAAAATCTAATCGAATACACATGAGTTGCACTCGCAAGAGGAGTCATGTGTATCCACTTCATCTTCAACTTCCATCGCCACCATGTGACCATACACTGGAGCGTTGACATATTCTTCGGAAGAGGCTTCGAGCTCGAGACCCGAGTACCGTTAGCGAGGATTCTGACTTCTTTGGGAGACGATAGTACCTGCATCATCAACTAAAAATATTCGACGTCGAGGGGGTGAGCACACATCATGGCTCAGTGAGTAAACAAAACAATGTAACAATACATATGTATGCAGTCAATTCATATATTTGGTCTGGTTTAAAGTTTGCAATGCGCAATAGAAAGGTTGAGTGGTCAAAGGTTAACGTTTATTGACCCCGCCTCTATACATAGGGTGTGGAAGTCCGTCCAAAGGTTAACGTTTATTGTCGTCCCCATCTACCCTACCATAACATTATACAACAAAGGTTAACGTTTATTGCTGTACAGTGCCATACCAACATGTAAGCCCCTGCTGGCGAGGGCTTGCAAACTGGACTTGCAACTAACCAATCCTAATGCCAAACAGTGTATCCAAGGCCTCACCCCAGCATCCCTCAGAACGTCCATAGAGATAGAGCTAAGGCCCCCCGGTAGAGTTAGAGACTACAAGGACCGAGACCACCTCCCCTGATACTCTACGATGTAATAGTTCTGCTAAAGTAATGGCGATACGACGATGCTAATGCACAAGACTTGAGTTAGAGATAGAGCTAAAGTGCTGAGACCTGCCAAAGGTTAACGTTTATTGACGTTCCCATCACACCTCCCCTGATACTCGCTCGCATCAAGTACACCAATTACACACATACATTCACATGCCTATTCCTATCATCATCATCATCATCATCATGTTATAAACAATAAAGTAAATATGCATGAACAAATAATAGAAATATTGGATGACATGTTGAATGCACATTACAAGCATATTCGCATAGGATCAAGCATGACATTGGACTCAAGAAAAGAGAAAACTATTTATTATTAACTAATTAGTTTAGAGTTCTGTTTCCTCACCTTAGCTTGCTAATAGATCCTCTTACAAGCTTTAAGATCACCTTTATATTGTTATTATATTGCTAGAAGACCTAACAAAGTCGATAGAATTTAATTAGAATTAATTCTGAATTTAAAAACCATGTTTTTAACTGGGGGTCGGAGGTAGGGTCAGAGTAATGATCGACCCTGGGTGCGACCACCCCTATTCTGGACTTCCCGAACACTGGGGGTCGATGCTCAGGGTCTGGTAGGGTCGATTGGCCATCGACCCCCATGCAACCCCCTGTGGGTTTTGGTCGATTTTCTTCCTTAAATCCATTATTCGTGTTTGGGGTCCTATGGCTTGCTCCTATAATCCATTCTACACATGTTCTATGGTCTAGAACCATGATTCTACCACCTATATGGCTTTCATGATTTTTTCCCATGGTTTTCCATGAAAACCTAACCATAGGTTGATGGTTTGGGTTTCTCCGAGATAATACTCTCTGCATTATCTATCCTAAGGTCTTAAGCAAATCATGGAATTAGTATCCATACCTGAGAAAGAATACTCCTTCTCTGCAACTCTTCTCCTTTTGCTTTCTTCTCTTCTTTCCTTCTCTTTTCCTTCTCTTCCTTCTCTTCTCTTTCTCTCAATTCAATTAGGGTTGTAAAAGGAGTAAAAGAGGCTTAGGGACATCCTATTTATAGAGTAGAAACTCCTAAAATAAGTAACATTGAGATTTGGAAGGAATCCCATCGAAATTAGGAAACTTTCCTAGTTTTCAGATTTACCGAGTATCGGGGGTCGATAGGGGGTCGGAGATCCCGTCGACCCCTGTTTCCTGAAGTGTCCGACCCCCCATGTAAACTGGGGGTCTGACTTCTGTCTTGGGGGGGTCCGACCCTCCTTTGCTGGATATGCGACCCTCCCCTTAATTTAAGTGTTTTTGGGTCAATTTAATACCTGGGATCGTGACCTCCTTCATGCACTTGGTCCATTTGGCTCATCCATGATGGGCAGACCTGGTTCAAGGTGGTAAAACCGGATTAGTTTGATACGGGTCTTACAGATTTCCTCCATGGATTCTCTTGGAACTTGTCCATTGATGAATGATTTGGGTTTCTCCTAATCCTATGTTCTTCATAACTATTCTAGGCTCTCTTATTCAGGTAGGGAATTAGGTTCATACCTTAATTCAGAGGTTTCTCTGAACTTCCTCTTTTTCCTTAGTTTTCTTCTTCAAGTTTCCTTCTCTTATTCTCTTCCTTCTCTTTCTCTTTCTCTCACTTTCAATTAGGGTTCTAAAGGAGTGAAAGAGGCTTAGAGACATCCTATTTATAGAGGAAAACCCTCCATAATAACCCCCAATGAGTTTAGGAAAGACCCCCTTGGAATTAGGAAGGTTTCCTAATTTTCGGTTCTTGCTGTTTTCGTAGGGTCACATGTAGGGTCGGACATACTGCGACCCTACGTTTTTAAAACATGAGACCCTAGTGTAGGGTCGCAGGTTGGGTCGCAAAATCCGTGACCCTACGTTTTAAAACGTGCGACCCCATGACCAAAAAGTTATGGGTTGGACTCTTTTGAGGTGGGGTCGGTCACACCTTTTAGGCATGCGACCACACACTCATATTTGACTGTTTTTGAGTTATATTTCATACTTGGTCTTGTGGTTTCTTCACGCACTGGGTTCACTTGGCTTGACCATGATAGGTAGACCTGATACAAGGTGGTAAGACCAATTAGTTCGATACAGGTCTTACAACTCCACCACCCTTAAAAGAAATTTCGTCCACAAAATTTAAACGTACGAATCTTACAACTCCCCCATCCTTAAAATAATTTTTTTCCTCAAAATTTGATTTTACTTCGGAGTCAATAGGTGGGAATTCTGTTTCCGCATTGCATCTTCTTCCTCCCATGTAATCTTCTCCACGTCTTGTCTTTGCCAGGTTACCTTCATATAATAATTATCCCAGCTTCGGAGATGTTGTACCTTCCAACTAGTGAACTAGGCTAGTACCACTTCAATAGTTAAATCTTCTATCTACTCCAGTGGACCAGTGATCAATACCTTTGATATGGATCTCCAATGTACTTCTCCAATAGAGACACGCGAAATAAGTCATGCACATTAGACATGGACAGCGGTAATGCTAGTTGATATGCAACTTTTCTACGTCTCTCCAAAATTTTATAAGGTCCAACACATATACAGGACCCCACTTTCCCTTCTTGCTGAACTGCTTCAGACTACGCATAAGTGATATCTTCAAGAACATTTTGTCACTTATGGTGAACTCAAGGTCTTGGTGTCTCTTCTGACAACTTGAGCTATCTTGCCCCTTTTTCTTTGATCTTGTCTGCCACTCGACAGGTTTCTTCAACAGACTCAGGTCTTACAATTCCTTATTCACCAACTTTATTCCAAAACAAAGGAATTCGACATTTCCACCGTACCATGCTTCATATGTAACATTTACATGGTCGCTTGATAGCAAATTCAATCTATGGTAACTTTTCAACTCAAGCTCCTCGAAATCAATTTTACAAGCTCGGGGCATATCTCTTAGGATCTGTATAGTCCACCCCGACTGTCCGTCGGTTTAAGGTAAACTACGGTACTAAACTTCAACTTTGTCCCCATTGTTTTCTGTAGATTCTCCCAAAATTTTGAGATAAAGCATGAGCCTCTGATCGACACTATGCTCTCAGGCATACCATTCAATCTGGTAATATTATCCACCTATAGCTTAGTTAGCCGCTCCAAAGTATACCGAGGTCGTATAGCAATGGAATGAGCTATCCTCATAAGGCGATCAACAATCATCCAAACTGCGTCAATCGATCTAGGAGTCAGTGGCAAATTGGTGACATACTTCATTGTAATGCAGTTTCACTTCCAGACTGGCTCCGATAGTGGTTGTAGTAAGACATGTTGGTCTTTGTCTTTCAGTCTTTACTTGCTGATAATTCAGTTACTGAAACACGCACTAAGCCACATTTGTTATCATTCCTTTTTACCAGTACAATCTCTTTAGGTCATGATACATATTGGTACTTCAAGATGTCTTGAATATTGAGTACAATGGGCTCTTATCATTATCCTCTTCATGATATCCGAGTCTTTATCTTTAGGTATTCATAACCTATCTCTGTATCTGAGTACCGTCTCCGCATCCAAAGTAAGTCAGGGTTAGGTTTTTCTTTATCTAAATCTTCGTGCATCGTTCTTATATACGGATCTAACAAAATTGCTACTTTTACTTCATCCATCAATTCAAAGATGATCTTTAATGCCACAAGCGCAGCCGATGAACTATTGCTTCATAAGTTTTCGCTCAATTGGATCATCACGAGTTTCTATTATATGTTACTCTTTTTTCTAATCTGAATCTGTTGTTGCGAAACATAAGGCAGCATTTATACTGGGTCCTTCCTCGGACTTCATAATTCCCTTTTTGCTTAAGGTCTTAGCTACTGCATTAGCCTTGCTCGGGTGACACTGAATATCCCAGTCTTAATCCTTCAGGAGTTCCAACCATCTCCTTAGCTTTCTGTTCAACTCTTTCTGATGAAGAGATAAATAAAACTCTTGTGTTCCCATTTAATCTAAAATTCTTCTCTATTTAGGTAATGTCTTCAAGTCTTGATTGCATAATTCATCACCAGAAATTCCAAGTCTTGAGTAGGGTAATTCTTCTAATGCTTCTTCAGTTTTCTTGAAGCATATGCAATCACTTATTTACCTTGCATCAACCCGCATCCTAGATCCAATCCGAAAGCTTCGATGTATAGGGTAAAAGGTTTCCTTGGTACCAGAACGATTCAAGATGGGAGTTGATATCAACCTTACTTTAGAGTCTGGAAACATTCTTCACACTTGTCACAATTAAACTCCTATCCCTTCCTGGTTAGCTTGGTAAGAGGTTTTGCGATCTTAGAGTGGTCCTCCAAAAATCGTCTGTAATAACCAGCTAAACCCAAGAAACTTCTGATCTTCGCAATATTCTTTAGGTGTTTCTCACCATATGATTACTTCTATCTTAATAGGGTCCACTTTAATCCCTTTTTATGATGCTATGTGATCTAAGAAGATCACTCATATTTCTTGGACTTCGCATACAACTTTTCCCTTCTCAGCTGTTGTAAAGTTGTTCTAAGATCCGTTGTATGAGTTGCTTCATTCTTGGAATAAATCAAAATATCATCTATGAAAACTATGACCAATGTGTCCAATATGTCATGAAACACCCAGTTCATCAGCTCCATAAAAGATGTAAGGGCATTGGTTAATCCAAATGTCATAATCGGGAACTCATAATGTCCAATCCCGATTCTAAAAGCTATCTTCGAGATATTGCTGTCCAAATTATTCAGCTGATGATATCTTGACTGAAGATCAATCTTAGAAAATACCTTTGCTCCTTGCAACTATTTAAACAAGTCATCGATTTGAGGTAGTAGATATCGATTCTTGATCGTGAGCTTGTTTAGTTCCTGGTAGTCTATACATAATCTGACACTACCATCCTTCTTCTTCATGAATTGCATTGGCGCTCCCCATGATTCAATACTTAGCCTATTAGGACCCTTGTCTAATAACTCCCGTAGTTGAGTCTCAATCCCTTCAACCCCATAGGAGCTACTCTATAGGGTGCCTTTGACACAGGTGCCATCCTTGGTAACAAGTCGATGATGAACTGGTCGCATGATCAGATGGTAACCCAGGTAAGTCTCCTAGAAACACATTGGAAATTTATGCATCACTTCAATATCTTCCATCTGTGGTGCTTCTTTGATAACTTATACCACAGATACCTTATATCCAACTTCTTTCTCTTCAAAGCATCTCTTCGCCTTTAGCATAGAGAGGATCAACTTTTACTTCTTAGGCAACATACTTTCAATAATACTAAATTATATGCCGTCTTTATTCTTAGATGATAACCTCTTCTATGCACATAACAACTTTGTAGAGTCTTGAGACAACCAGTCTATTCCCAAGACGACGTCAAAGTCTGTCATCTCAAGTCGAACTGGGTTGCATCCAAACTTCTGTCCATCCATACAATTTGGACATTGTTCACAACACTCATCTAACACAACATCTAGTCCAAAAGAGCTTAAACTAGAGAAATATGATATTAAGGTCTTAAGAGCTTGTCTAGTTCCTTCATCTCTTATGATTTTTCCAAGACTATTGTCAATAATCTCATATCTTGAAAAACTCATTAGCTTATATTTTCTTTATCACTGCTGTTCTACCCTGATCTCTCTTTTATATACCTCAAAAGTATCTTGTGATTGTTACTTCATATCCCAAGTCTATCTATAAGCATTAGGGTATATGCTTATAATTTCATTAATTCAGCCAAACTTTTTTGGTCTTTTCTTAATCATTTCACTCGACATTGGGCATACTCAGTATTACTTATACTAATATGAATACTATCAATGCCATGATTTTTGACTTTTATCCTTGTATCCACTCTTAGATTTGCCTGTAGGAATCTTCTTCCTTGTCAAAATTCATACCGATATAGCCATCTTCGACTCTACTTGAGTGCTATCTATTTCTTTCCTAGTTACTCTTGATAGTTCTCACTTTTTGCTCATGCACTCTTTTATAGACATGACTCATATCCATCCATTTAGCAATCTCAAAATAGATTCTCCATTACTTCATTTGAGGTTCCTTAAATCTTTCCATAATTCCTTATTAACTAAACATCTTGAAAATATGAAAATCAGAATGTTCGTCCAAAAGTAATTCATTTTCTTCTTTCGAATTCAGGGTAATGACGAACACTTGCTTTATCTAATGAACTTAGGTTTAAAGGATCAGGAGTAAATCTATGGTAATCCAGCAGGCATCAAAAGGTTGTTAAGTTGCACGGTGGTCCAAATACATGGAAATAGAGGTTTTACAGTTCTTAACCTCATGGTTACAGGTTCTATCGAGTATATAATGCCATTGATCAAAGCACTACAAGAGTAAATCTGGAGAAAGTTTCGGTACATCAATAAATCAGGTATAAATCGAAAAGATGTATGCTCAACATGATTAAACATTTAACTGTTCATTCAGTTCATATCTCTGTTCATGTTGTCGATCATGAGAGTGGCTCAAATTGATAAAATCAGGACTCATACTAAAGAAACAATATCTATAACTCCAATTGACAGGTTAAATCAAGAACGTATCCTGTCAAGACACGAGAATTTAAAATCAGGTATGTGCATCCTATATAAACCTATCTAGTTATATGGCCACAATAGATTTGATCCTTTGCTGAAAACGTTTGAGGCTTCATCTTCAGAAAATATTCCTCAATCCTGGTCGGGTCATTCTGCCATGATGCAACTATCCCATACATCGGTGGCTGATAAGGGTAACCACCTTGATACACTACTGGTTGTGCACCAAACTTCTGCATTAGGGTATGCGTTACTGGGACTTGCTGTATAATAGGCACTGTGTTATAGCTAACAGGTGCTGAAGGTACAGTGTTGCTACCAATTGGTACTATACATGGTCTGACCTGGAGGTGTTGGTGTAGCACTGGAAACTTGGATAGTGATTTACATAGCAACTTGCATAGTCGGTCTCATCTGTTGTTGCTCTTGTATTTTGTCGGGCCAAGTTTATTACAATCGTAGCCAAGGCACTTGGCAGTCCAGGTAGATTGACTGGAGTGGCCTAGTTGTTCACTCTTTTGATTTGCTACAGTCTGATTATCATTATTTAACATCTACTCAGATGAGTTTTCACTACCCGTTCTCGACCCAGATAGTGGTGGGATCAAGTTGCAACATCTTCTTAATGCTCAGCGGGCAATGGATCAGCGTATGTCGGATCTCACTATGAGTCTCCACATTGCCCATGAGTATAGCTTTATCTTCTTTTATAGTTACTCTCATTTTTGGTGTATGGTCATTGTTCTCCTATCTCTGTTGAATTTAACCCAAGATCTTTCTCCTTACCTCTACAGGGATTTAGGCGTTACTAGCCATTTTTCTTCTTCTTTTGCCATACATCGAGTTTCACTTCTTGTGAGTACCAACTCGGTATTCAAATTTTCTGCTTTACAAATACTCCCTTCTTGCTATTGAACTATATCCTTTGTATACTTAGGCAACTACCCGACTTATAGATAGTACCCTATATTATTTGTTTATCAGGATAAATTTAGATTTTCTCTTTCTGTTTGTGTATATATATGGTTCCACCTTTTATATATACATTATTGTCTTGTTTAAGTTCTGTCTCAACCAACACAAGTGCTTATGGTGTGTTTCTATTAAAGCTTTTAATTTATCCTAACTCAGTTCATGGACTCTAGTGGAAGTATTCAAATTTAATGGGCAAGGCCTGAGAGCTCTGATACCAAGTTTGTCACACTCTAATTCCGCACCAACTAGAATGGTGTGATGAATCGTCAATAAACCAACGGTTCAACTAGGATCTCGAATACGCTATCCCCACCATGTTAAACCAAAACACATTCCACATTAATCAGAGATAATAAAGTAAATAGCGAAAGTCTTACAGATAATGAACTGAGGTCTAGTCATGATAAATAATTAATATTCCATTTATCTCCAAGTAATCAAAACATAATTTAATACATATTTCAATATCCAAATACGAAAGTTAAACACTAAGCGTATCCATAGTTGAAATGCTCGCTTAACGAATGACAATAGTCCTCCAGAGCTTGCTCATCATAGCCGCCACATATTTATATGTTGGCGTGTCGACATAATCTTCAACTGTAATACCTGTAACATCCGAAACTAAAAAGAATTACACGCGCGAGGGTCAAATCTACAAAATTGAGCTCAGTTAGTAAACAAAACAATGCAACAAACATATGCATGCATTCAATTCATATCTTTGGTCTGGTTCATATGTTTGCAATGTGCAATAGAAAGGATAGGTGGCCACTGCACCTCTATACACGAATGTGTGGAATCGCCTAATGAATCAAACACCATTGCCGCCCCCACATACACCCACCATGGAATAGGGATAGAGCTAAAGTGCTTAGGACCACACCGCATCACACTTCCCTTGATGCCCTACCCATACCAACACGTAAGCCCCTGCTGCCATGGTGGGTGCATGTGGGGGTGGCAATGGTGTTTGATCCATGACCCTCGCACGTGCAATTCTTTTTAGTTTATGATGTTGCAGGTATTACGGTTGAAGATTATGTCGACATGCGAACATATGAACATGTGGCGGCTATGATGAGCAAGATGTGGATGACTATTGTGATTCGTTAAGCGAGCGTTTCAACTATGGATACACTTAGTGTTTAACTTTCGTATTTGGATATTGAAATATATATTAAATTATGTTTTGGTTACTTGGAGATAAATGGAATATTAATTATTTATCATGACTAGACCTCAGTTCATTATCTGTAAGACTTTCGCTATTTACTTTATTATCTCTGATTAATGTGGAATGTGTTTTGGTTTAACATGGTGGGGATAGCCTATTCGAGATCCTGGTTGAACCGTTGGTTTATTGACGGTTCATCACACCATTCTAGTTGGTGCGGAATTGGGGTGTGACAAATAGGGTCAGTGATGTCATAGTCACGCTCATAAGCTACCCTGAGCCAGTGTACCTGCTCCTGCGTGACTCTGAGGCTGCGAGAAAGGCACCCTAGGTCACGGCTCATCTCACGCTGGGCATCCCGAATCTCCGTAAACATACCCATCACGGTATCGGGAGGAGGTTGGGATGGTCCCACTACAGGTGTGGGCTGTGGTGTCGGTGCTGGAATGTCCTCCATCTGATCATCATCAACATCACGATCATTCCCTGCCTCTTCTGCATGAGCCGCATTGGTTGTTGCTGCTGCTGCTGTCGTTGCTACTACCCTCCTGAGTGGACGAGGGCGAGCCTCTAACTCCTCATCACTGATGGGAAGGTTGTCCATCCTCATCCGGACAATGGCGTCCCAGTCAATGTCTGAGGTCATAGTGTCCTCGACCGCAATCTCACCCCTCATGTCCACCCGTAAGCGCCGTAGAAGAGTAGTGATAAGCCGGCCATAACGAAGGTTACTGATCTTATCGGGTAGAGTAACCTGACGCATGGTCCGGATAATAATGTAAGGGAGACAGACCCGCTCCCTAATGCAGACGCAGTAAGTCAAGTACTGGGTGAGCTAAGACAATTCACTGTAGTGGCTGCTTTGAGAAACAATATCGTGCTGGATGATGCGGCAATATACCCGAGGAACAGGTCTCAAGCTAGCAGCTTTCATGGGCGCTCCTGGGTTAAGGATCTGCTCTGAAACCTCCTGGCACAGATCATCAATAAGAAAGCCCTTAATCTTGGGGGCGCAGTACACCAAGTCACCATCATTTGGTATCCCCAAAAGATCAGCAAGCTGATGAGTGTCAAAGGATATGGGAACGCCTTTGACAAAGCTGGTGATGCGGAGATCCCTGCCACGGTTGAAGTCGTTAACATTTCCCTCGACCTCCAGGTTGGCATAGAAATGTTTGACTAGGTTGGGGCGGGTGGTCACAGTGTAAGTAATGACGGGTAACCACCCAAGATCACCAAAGGCCGCTTCAACGTCAAATCATTGTAGCTGCTCCAAGTTTACACATCGCCCTGACTCGATGTTCTTCTCTTCTAATCAAGGAAAATGGGCTTGCGCCGTCGTAGAACGAAACCACCGCTCATTGAATTGCGAAACCGGTGGGTGTGGAAGGTTCATGCCAGGACCGAATGCATGTTTACCAGCACCACGGCGTAGAGACATGTTGAACTACAAAACAAAAACATAATAATAAGAATTTGGTTAGAATTTCTGAAATTTCGGTAGCATAACGATAGTAATTGAAGCAAAAGCCTCGAACTCACCCAAAATATGGGGAGGAGGACTTACGTAACATTCTAACACCATATGGAAACCAAACAACCATCAAACAAACAAGGAATTTAACAATTACAAGAAAAAAATCGATTTTGACGAAAACCTAGGTCAAAAACCTAAAAAATTTGATTTTTAGAAAAACCATGCGGTGGAACCTCAAATAGATTGAGGGCTTTTGCTCATAGAGGTCCCTAAACTCTTTCTAAGCCAAAGGAAAAGAGTTCCTACGGTTAGAATCTTCTAAACCAAGAAAAATCTAGTTTTTGGGCAAGAAACCATGAAGAAACGATGTAAAAAGGAAGAATGGAAGGAAGAAACTTACTTGGAGACAATGTTCAAGGTCTTGATCGGAAGAAAATTGCTTCTAAGATCACCGGTCGGACTGTAGCAACTCACCAAGCTAGAGAGGAATCGCCACCGGAGAGAAAGGAAAGAAGAAAAGTGAGAAAAATCTCACTTTTTGCAATTTTAAAGGCATTTTGGGCATATCGATCGACGGTTTTTCCCATACCGGTCGACCGGTACCCCCTGGGTATGTCGACCGGTACCTCTCGGTCAGGAGGAAATTCCTGACCGGTCGACTATACCGGTTGCGCCATACCCTACAGGGCTGCGACCGGTACATCAACCGGTACCTCTCGGGAACTCCGAGAGGTTAGTCCGCCTGGACATACCGGTCGCAATACCATACACAGTGCCGCGACCGATATGTGGCGACCGGACATGCATTCCAAGTTCAGAAAATTTGTAAAATTTGGATTTAAGTTTCCTTACGAGTTTCGCCTTGCACTTGTTAAAGACTAACACTATTATGACTATATGATTGTACCTCATGTGTTATGTCTTCTTCTCAGATCCAAGCAGGAAAAACTAATCTGAGATGGCAGGCGGGAACAGTCGTAGAGGCTCACGAAAGCGTCACCACTCCAGGATGCGCCAAGACGAGGACAATGTGGAAACATAAACTATTGATGAGCAAAACCTGAACCCAGAAGGTGGAGAAGGGTAGAGTCCCAGAGCACCAACAAATTTGCCAAGACCTCCTCACACTAACTCGGAGACAATTGTGACAAATTTGGTATATCAAATGAAAGCTCAACAGAAAGCATTCCTGAATGAGATGCTGAAGATGTTCAGGCCACTAGGATATATCCCTACAAAAGGTACGCTTGAGTCTGGGGGAAATAATACCACACTGCCAATGGATGGTAGTACTGGGCCGATGGGCCAAGGATAGAATCTACAATCACCACACCAATTTCCAACATCGTCTGCCTATCAAGGGATCTATCCGTACCCACCACCATGGTATGAACAAATGCACAAGGGCAGAATGACCTAAGCCGAGCAGTGGATAGGTTTTTAAAATTGAAACCCCCTACTTTCACAGGGAAACCAGGAAAACCACAGTGGCCTGCATAGTGGGTTGCTGAGATGGAGAAGAACTTTGGTTTGATGACTTGCACGGAGGATGAGAAGGTGCTATTTGCTAGGCACATGCTCAAGGAAGATGCTAATGCCTGGTGGAATTCTACCCAGACATACTTGGAGACAAGGCACACTCAGATCACATGGGAAATATTCAAGGGAGCTTTCTTTGATAAGTACTTTCCGAAGTGCTTTTGTGATCAAATGGAAAAGGAATTCTTAAACCTGCAACAATCCCAGTCGACTGTTGATGCGTACCAGCAGAGGTATGAAGAGCTATTTTGTTCGCCCCGGCAAGTATGCAAGAGGAAGAAACCAAGACCCACAGGTTCACCATGGGATTACGAGGAAGTATCTGAGAGCACGTCTTGGGTTTGGAGAAGAAAGTGTATAATGAGGTTGTACATATTGCTAGGGTAATTGAATTAAGCCAAAGAGACTGCTTCTTTGCTCAAAACAGGGGACTGAAGAGGCCTGCTACTAAGACTTCGAGTGGATGGAACACTAGACCATTCCACCCATACAGGGCTCAGTCTGCTGTAGTGGCAGCAAGGAATACTACTGCACCACCGGGGGATAGAGATGGAGGTTGTAGGTTGCAAGGAGCTAGGAATGGGTACATTATTCATTTTACATTCGCTTAATGGTCACCTCTAACACCGTCTATTACAAGGGTGGTTAGTGTATTTTTTAATCTATAGGGTGTTTTTTTGTCTTTTGGGGATTACGCAGGAGAGGTATATGAAAATTTGCCTTCTATTTTATAGAGTTTTCATGAGACTTTCGCCACTGTGGGTTCTGGAGAAGGGCTTATCTATGCAGCATTATCCCCACTTAATATGGATATTTTTTTAATGAAATACCTATTATATGAGGCTCCCACCTTTCTTTTTACGAATCTCTCACCTCCAAGGTGAGGTATGCATGAGAGAGTTGTAACTGGTTAGTGAGTAACAAATGAGAGATGTATGTGACCTTCAACCAATCACGCATTACTATAGAAACAAACCTTAAGGGCAGTATAATTAACGTTGGCTGCCTAGCAAGTGGCAATAGGGTCAAGGGTTGTATTACAAACATGGAGTATTAATTAATGCAAAAGGTGTAAAATAAATTCATGCTTTGATGATGAATTTTTTTTTCATGACCCACCACCACCTGAATAGGGGTCCTAAGGGGTAGAAGGAGGGGAGTGGGGAGAATTCTGCTAACATGGATATGGCCTTGTAAGGACTAGAACTCACAATATCCAGGGTAGTGTCAACTCTCATAGAGTGATGATAACCATGGTTCAAGTAATCGTCACTGGACTGGCCGGATTGGCCGGATTGGCAACAACCACGTACACAATGGAGATCTATCATGAACACACTCTATCACAAATCTAGCTCGAAAACCCCCTTCAAATACATTTTTGCGGCTCGAGCAATAAGACACGAAAAAGAACAATATATATTTCCTCCAAGTAGGTCAGTTGATTTGGTCCTTCTCTTATATTTCAAGGGGAAATATTATCGCTCATTCTTTGGCCTGGAAAGCTTTGATATCATCAAAAAATGTAAATTAACGTTTGTTCTTTGCTTAAATCATGATTTGTGTAGCCATGATTGCTCCGATATATTGGTATACGTGCATAGTGGATGATAGCCACTGGATATTCCTCATGTCAACATGAGGTCATGAAGGGATTATAGTCCCTACCTTCTCCCTTTCTTGTTGACCGTTAGATCTTTCTCTTTGCATCCCAACAGTTTATTGTTGCTAAGGGTGTCAAAAATGAGCCCGGCCCGATAACACGTACCGAGCCGGCCCGATATAACCCGAACCCAACCTGGACCGAACCTTAATGGACAAGTTTCGGTCTCGGCTTGTAAAGCCCGACACCATTTCAGTCCAGACCGAAACCAGACTGAACCGGCTAGTTAAGAAGCCCGAACTAGCTCGAACCAATAATACCTAACCCGAACACCAGTAAAGTCCATCCGGGCCTAATTTCTTAATTTTAATGGTTTTAAATTTTAATTGATTATATTATACTGTTTTAGTTCACTTCTTGATCCGAAAGATTATATGAATCTATAGTTGAAAAGAGTATGATAATTGTTACAATTTACTGAATTACATACGTATAGAAGGAATGATGCTAATTTTATAGATAAAAATAATAAAATAGACTATATATCTTACATGTAAAATAGGCCCGATAAGCTTGATAAGCCCAGTCCGGACCAAACCAGTCCAAAATCACCTCAATAAGCCCAGCCCGTTAATTATTGTGTTCAGCGCAGCCCAATCCAGCCCGAACTCTTAATGGACATGTTTTGGGCTGGGTTTATAAAACCCGAAACCGGCCCGAAATAGGCCCAAAACGGCCGAAAACGGCCCAAAACCGGCCCGGACCGGCCCGTTGACACCCTTAATTGCTGCTTGTTAGGCTCCATGTCGACCCCATAATCCACCGTTGCACCACATCACACTTTCCCTCCCTCGGTCTTAAATTCTCAGCATCACCGCTGCAGGCTCCATTCTTCCCTTTTCTCCCTCTTCTTAGAATCCACAGTGACCCCGGTAACATTGCTACCATAGGTGAAGGGTTAATTGGAATCTAGGTCGGAAGAAAATTGTTCGTTGGGTAAACACATAGCAGTTCTTCAGGGAGAGACTACCTGCAGAATCATTGAGTGTAGCAGTTTAAAGCCATGCCTCTCTCTCTTTCTCCCTACACAAGTCCACGAAGATTGAAGTAGCAGCAGCAGACAGCTAGCCATCGTCGTTCAAGAAAAAGGAAGACGAGGAAGAGGTACTGGGTCTAGCCGCAAACGGCCATCGCTGCTTAAGATGATACCTCCTCTTTCGTCTCATGCTCGTCATCCTCTTCACGTGTTAAACGTAAGAGAGACCAAAGAGATAGAAAAACCAGAGAGACATTTGGACTTCAATCTTACATTGAACTGAACGAGAAAAAGATAAAAATTACATTATATATGGAACGGTAAAACAAATAAAATATCAAAAGTAGCAAGTTACATACACGTGTCGGTTTAAATGCTAACACCCCTCTCAAGCGGACTGAGGTTGGAGGTGAATGTTAGAATTTTTAATGCAAGTTAGGGTTTTCCCATGGGATTTCCCATGAACCCTAATGAATCCACCACACAGATAACTAGAATACAATGGGCAATAAAAGAGATGATAGAACACATACCATTCGCTATAGATTGATTTTCGACCGTTTCCTGTAGCTTGAATGCTTCGATTAGAGTCTTCTACAGCCTCGTTGGGATCCCTTTTGCCTCTGTGCGTATGGGAGCAACAGAGAGATAAAACCAATGGCTGCGGGGACCCTAACCATTGCATTTATAATACAATCCCTAACCCAGAACCATTCCCACAGTGGACCGGGTTAGTAGTCTCTAACCAGTAACGAACCAGACCTGAACCGGTCAAACCAGTAATTGAACTCCCACTTAACAACTGGTTAGGTAATTGATCAAGCCCACACAATAGGAATCTAACAATCTCCCACTTGGGCTAGATTAATTACAAAACCACCGTCGAAAAGTGTGGCCATGGAATCCTATTACATAATAAATCGTCATTAAACTTTGATCCACTCATCAAGCCTACCAATGTCGAGCAACAGCGGAAAATACTCCAACATATCTGGTGTACTACCTTCTGTCAGCTACATACAAGGGTCTACTTAATGATATGAATCGCCTAGAGACATGTATACATGAAAATATTATTTCATGTGGGTCCAGATCGAATAACCTTCGATCTAATTGCCTTGATAAAACCTCAGAGGCAATAAACCTTCATATTGACCGTAGCAAACCGCCACATACCCTTTTGGTCAATATTGTACTAATTGCCTTGATAAAACCTCAGAGGCAATAAACCTTGATATTGACCGTAGCAACCGCCACATACCCTTTTGGTCAATATCGTACTTTGGCACACCACCGTGAACTATGGCTAAATACCTCCTTTGTCAATGACATGTCAATGAATATGCAACATAGCAATAAATGAATGCTGAAATAAAAATAACCATGGTAATAAATATCTATGCCAAAACCATTGGCAATATAAATAAACATAATGAACTAAATCATTATCAATGTGAGAAAAGTCTCCCACTAACCAAGCACATTTAATGAATTAACCATTTCTATATTAAACATACAGTCCCTTGAAGACTCCCCTTGACAAAACCTTCATCAGTGAATCTACAATCAAGATGTTTAACGAATGTGCTCTACAATGATATAAGTTCTTTGACCTTTTCCTCTCACCTAAAGAGATTTGAAATCCGATCTCTATTATGCTTTGAATTACTAGATTTCACATTATTCTTTGAGAACAACACAGCTAAACCGCTGTCACAATACATCTCAATAGGCCTAAGTTAAACTTACAACCTTCCAGGTTTGAAAGATAACTCTTCAACCAGATATGCTACTTATTAGTTTCACATATAGTTATAAAATTTACCTTATCAAGAGGATGATGCATGGATAAACTTCTTTACATTTTTCCCCAAAGGGTATATCTACCATCATAACAAAAAACTGAGATGAGATTCATGCCACCAATGCAATCACCTAAACACTACATCACAATAGCCAAGAGTGTCACTACTGCCACAAATGAGTAGATAATCCTTGGTCCTCTGCAAGTATCGCATGACCTTTATATTCTCGTTGTTCAGTGAGCTATACCAGCATCCAACTAAATATGTCTTAAAACACTCTAAACAAAGGCTATGTGAGAATAAATATAATCTTGAGCATACACCAAGCTCTGTACTTCAGATGCTCTCTCTGAACATGATTTCTTGAACATAACTCTGTCAATTTGTCTCCTTTACTGATTTAAGCATCTTCAACTTAACTGTTATGCTTGTACATTCAATCATTCGAGAACACGAATAACGAATACCCTTTGAGACAAGCCCAGAGTTCCATTTTTCTATCCCAAGAGGAAACTCAATGTCAAGTACAAAAGTACTTACTCACACATTCTACATATCGAATTTATCAAATATTGAAACTATGGTTTCAACAGGTAAACCATGTCACTGCTGGTCAGTGATTAACCATCAACATATATGACTAGGAAATGAATCCACTCCCACTGACCTCTATATATATATAATGATCAATGATAATCTCAACAAAGTTTTAAGAAGATACAACTCTGTTAAACTTCAGGTACTACAACCTAGATGCTTGCTTAATCCACATATTGACTTTACAAGTCTATAAAATAGATTTTCTTTCTCTTATACCTCAAAACCTTTTGGGTAAAGCCTATAAACACCTTCTTCTAGATTTTCTTTGATCAAAACGATCTTTACATCTATTTGATGCAACTCCAAAATAAAATGCACAACTAAGACCTCAAAGATTTGAAGTCTATACTTTTCATTCTCTTTGTGTGATTCCACTTCGCTACAAGTTTTACTTTACTTTTCATTCTCTTTGTGTGATTCCACTTCGCTACAAGTTTTACTTTGTAGCAATCAATTCTCCCACTGAAATCACACATTTTCTTATATATCCATTTGGGCCTATGAGTACACCGCTCATGACAAGAGCATAAAATCCCAAATCTCATTGATGTTCATAAATAATGATACATCATTTATGACTGGTAATCACTCAAAAGCAATTTCATTGTTGACAACTTGCTCAAAACTATTAGGATCTTCATCTTGTCCAATGCCAAAATATCTATTTTGAGGTATAACATGTGATGAAATCATAGATCTACATGATCTATTATATCTCCTCATTGCCTTATCTAGTTCTAGTATTTTGGCTATGCATCAACCTGAATGAAGATAATTTCAACAATTATCTCATTACACTCTGATAATATTTTTGATACCTCAACTAATTGTTCCACAATAATTTCCATGTGATCTCATTAAACTTATGTTTCTTGGATGTGACTGCTAACCAACATCATCAATGAATCTTGTTGAATCCTTCAGACATGAGAGGATATCCCAAAAATGATAACTCAATGTCCTAAAATAATCACTCTCCCACGAGTGTTATGAAAATACGTTACTTTTACAGTTCCGATCAAGAAGATAACTTGAACTGAAAACAACTTACATGGCAACTTATTAATACTATAAGCTGCAGAATTGATCACTCTTTTGTTATTGAATCTCATTCAGTGAACTGATTATGACAAGAATTCCCTAGATAAAATCTTGATGTCCACAAGATCCAACAATTCCCTTGTTGCAAATACCTTTTAATATTTCTTAATCTTGTCATCTTCCCCTTAAACAATCCTTACAAGTAAGCAAGTCATTAACTTTAGGGGTTTCCAGAATTCTGTTATTTACAACCTTTTTACAGTCTTTCCTTAGATAAGAGTCCTAAAAGTCTATGCTAAGAATGGAATTATGATATACTGTCTAACTTCTATAGCTAAGTAAACTACAGAGAGTTAATAAGGGTTTTTGCTACTCTTATAGGTTTGGATTACTTCTATTACTTAAGTCTCCAATCTCCATTACCTTCTCACTTGAAAGTTTCATGATCCTACTTTTCTTCCAGCTATAACATTTTCCACATGTTCTTTCTGAGTTCTTGTAGCTCCATAAAATCATTTTTCTTGTCAGAAGTTTCTTACTATTCCTTGAAAATTTGTTGTTCTTTCTGTAAGACCCTACCTTTCACTTACTGCATTTGTCAGAGTATGGCTCACACGTCATGACACTGGCATTCCTTCCTTTCTCTTTTCTTTGAAATTTCTTCCTTAGTATAAAGGAAATCAACTCATTTTCTGTCCACTAGGTTTATGTGTCACCAGGATCTAATTTTGCAATTTAGGTGAGGAAGTGAAAGTCAAGTGAATCATCTATAATATTCCAATGAGTTACCTACAGAGATTCACATATCTTAGAGCTTATTAGTGATGGCTAATAGCTCTAATCTGTATTTCTTCACACACCATTATCATCCTATACCATCAAAACTGGTACAGACAACCTTGAGAATACAACATCTCTCCACTCCATTTTAAAAACCAAATTTTTTTTAGATTTCACTCTGAACATCTATTTCCAATGTTCCTTATTTGAATTTTCTTTTACCTGATCTTAGGGATTGAATATTCCTAAAGATCATAATACAATCTTTGCTGAGTACTAGGTTGAACATTCCTAGACTAACTTTCAATTTTTTTTATGCCAATTCATAGAACTGGTCCGCCATAACAGGCATCATGAGGTGTTTGATCATTATATGTTCTCTAATATGTGTGATATAATACAAACATACACACAAGATAAGTTAAACTTACAATATATGCAAGTCCATTTTCTTTGAAGAGTCAACCGAAACTACACCATCATCCTTTGGGACAGGAGCGCACTGGTCCTCTTACTATCTGTGTAGAGTCAACCGAAACTACACCCTTATCCTTTGGGACAAGAGCGCACTGGTCCTCTTACTATCTGTGCAGAACCTGCGAAGGGATAATGACTCTCGAAATTCCACCACCTTTGGGTGTATGAAACTCCTAAAGTCAAGATCTTTCATCCATGTGCATGAGTTTACATGATCTTTGACACCGCCACCTTTGGGTGGACAATGCCGCTCTTTGTTGTTTCCACAAAAATAAAAATCTTGATAATGTCACATTTGAGTGAGCATTATCCTTCTTTGCTGTGTCTATAAATGCATAAGTACTGGATTTGAGCATATCATGATAGAACCGAGCTTGCCACTTTGATGGTCCCACTCAATCCTTACACAACATGTACAAATCATAATTTGAATAAAATGGGACAATGTCATCCTTGGATGAATACTGTCATTCTTTAAAGTATTTACAAACACAGTCGTTTGAATTTGAACACATCATGACAAAACAAGGTATACCACTTTGGTGGAATCCACCAAGTTCCATCATGATATGAACAAATTTCAAATTCCAGCTCTAGTAGGATATATATAACCATGAATGTTTTCAAAAATTAACTTTATAAGTCTAAACATTCAAATAAACATGCACTTTAGTTCAACAATCATTATGATACAAGAATATTGAGAAAAAATAGCAGAAACACTGCAAATCGAGCTCTAAAAGAGCATTAATTTGGAAAAATACTATTCCCAATGTATCAAAATGTAACAATATATATTCCAGATTGAAGAGCATTGAAAACCAAGTCCAACGGAACAAACCGCAGGTCAATCCGACCTTCCTAGCTCCCACAAATCCAGTTTAAAGTCGGATTGTGAACGCAACCAAAAAGCTGCAAGGCAAACAGGCCTTAAAAGTCTGGACCGGGGACGAACCGCGATCTGAACCAAACAGACCAGTTCTCCCTTTTTCAATTCAGTCATTCCTATCATTTTAATTGTCCATTACCTACGATCCTAGCTCTGTGTGGGTGGCTCTGATACCAATTGTTAGAATTTTTAATGCAAGTTAGGATTTTCCCATGGGATTTCCCATGAACCCTAACGAATCCACCACACAGATAACTAGAATACAATGGGCAATAAAAGAGATGATAGAACACATACCATTTGCTATAGATTGATTTTCGATCGTTTCCTGTAGCTTGAATGCTTCGATTAGAGTCTTCCACAGTGTCGTTGGGATCCCTTTTGCCTCTGTGCGTATGGGAGCAACAGAGAGATAAAACCAATGGCTGCGGGGATCCTAACCATTGTATTTATAATACAATCCCTAACCCAGAACCATTCCCACAGTGGACCGGGTTAGTAGTCTCTAACCAGTGACGAACCAGACCTGAACCGGTCAAACCAGTAATTGAACTCCCACTTAATAACTGGTTAGGTAATTGATCAAGCCCACACAACATGAATCTAACAGTGAAGTCCAAGCTTACCAAGTCGAACATTGAAAGAGCCTTGTCTTAAAGCCTTGGTGAACAAGTCAGCCTATTGTAAATGAGTGCTAATATGTTGTGTTTGAATGAGGCCTCGTTGAATCTTTTCTTACTCAAAAAATGACAATCTATTTGGAAAAGTGTTTCGTGCTCAGATGAAAAACTGGATTGGCGGCAATGTGTAGCGCGGCCTGGCTGTCATAAAATAGATCCATAGGAAAAGGATGGTGTAGACCCAAATCATGGAAAAGTGTCTTTAACCAAGTTAGCTCACAAGCAACGTTAGACAGGGCCTGATATTCTGCCTCAGCTGAGGAACGGGATACAATACTTTGTTTCTTGGGGTGCCATGATAATGGGCTGGTGCCATAGAAAGTCATGTATCCTGTGGTGGAGCGTCGGGCAAATGGGCAGCTGGCCCAATCGGAATCACAGTAACCCGATATAACAGGTTGGGATGTATTAGACATATGGAGCCCAAGAGATAAAGTTCCTTTAATATACCGGATCACATGAGTTGCCACAATCATATGTGGTTTGTGTAGTGTATGCATAAATTGGCTTAAGATATGAACAACAAAACAGATATCCAGACGTGTAACAATTAGATATATGAGTCGACCAACAAGTCGACGATATGATGTCGGATCAGCAAGTAAAGAACCATTTTCGTTGTCCAATTTCAGGTGTTGTTCCATTGGGAAAGAGCTGGGTTTGCTCCCAAGTAATCCTGAGTCTGCTAAAACATCTAAAGCATATTTCTGTTGGGTTAATAGGAGTCCATTAGAAGTGGATATAACTTCAATACTCAGGAAATATGTCAAGAGGCCCAAGTCTTTGATGTGAAAGTGTGTTTGAAGTTGGGCCTTGGTTGGAGATATGGGCTTCCTCAATTCCAGTTATGAGGATATCATCAACATATACCAGGATAGTCGTAAAAAGGGGCCCAGTCTCAAAGATGAACAACGAAAAACCAGCCATAAGAGTGATGTTAACACCACGGGTTCCAATGTTTACTGGGGCAATTTGTTCATTCCAACGTTCTCAAGCATTAAGTCTACAACGATGTGAGAGAGATTGCCATTTAAAGTCAAACATATCTCCTCTTATATCATAAAAAATTTATACCAAATTGCTATACTTGTTGCCCTTGAAAATCCAATTTATTAGGAGTGAGACTGTTTAAAGAATCCCAAGATTATCATATGCAGCACAACAGGAAGAATGTTAGGTCCTTGCTCATTTGAAAAGGTTGGTAAGTCAGAGCTTTGTCATTGTAAGATGGTAGAAGGTGGAGGCTAGGGTCATTTGCTTACCAAATTTGTTGATCACACCATTCAATTAAAATGAAATAAGAAAATTACTATGTACATTCTAGAGTTTCTGCTATTTAATCAATCACTTCGATTGATTGTATAATTCCTTGCAACATATAAATTGAGACATCACATAATTTTTTCTAATAATTTTAATATAGATTTCCTTGTTGGATTAAGACTTAAAAGGAGGGGATAGATGCTTTCCAGTGGCTTAACCATGTATAATATTATAAAATATACATTGTATATAATAATCTTAACCGAGTATATTAGTCAATATACATTGTATATGATACTCATGAAATTGAATGGTTGAACTGAAGTTTATTTTTTTTAATTTATTTTTTATAAGGAGAGAGTGTTTCAATAAAGGGAGAGGGTCTAATATTTTATATGGTGCAAATATAAGAAATTAAAATTCCAACCCCCTTATTGCCCATCAACGTTTGCTTTCATAAGTCGAAGAGGAGGAAACATATTTCAGAAATTTTACTGAAAGGAGAAAAACTCTTAACCATGATTTTTTGGGTGAGTTGCTTTATAGGATCATGGAGTGGAATTAGATTCTAATGGCAGCATCACTTGGACTTTGATACAAAATTGTTGGGAAATTCTAGTGAATCGTTGTTGCAAAGAGGAAGAATTGTACTTCTTTTGATCAGTAAAGAAGTCCTTTAAATCTTGAGTCTATTACTTATTTCAGTCGATTGATTGTGGTGAGCATTTCAGTTTATTTAGACACATTTCAATATAAGGTCTATAAGTTCCATCGAAACCACAAAATTCCATTGGCATTGGAGGGAAGCAAAATTCTATAATAAACCATATTCTTTTTATTTTCTTTCTTCTTCTTATTAATGTAAATATGACGATTTTTATTAGAAATACAACAATTAGGAGATCATATATGCAATCACTCATATTATGAAATAATACACAAAAAACATGGTAGAACCATACGAAACTGGAGGTATCTCTATACAAATGGTAGCCAACTAGAGAGCTACCCGTGTAGTTGTATAAATACATACTAAAAGAAACTGAAAAAAAAAAAAATCTCTTTAATTAGTCATGAGGTACAAGTAAATGCATGGGCAGCCTGTATAAGTGTCTTCCATCACACAATTGGCCACTGTCTGCTTTGTATTGGACTCCACCGGTTTGCTCATCAATCTTCATACTTTTGGTTTGCTTCAACCGTTGCTAAAGAGCCATAATTTTTATTCCTACTGTTCATCTTGAACTTGCACATCGAAATCCATATACTGCAGTCACAAACAGCTCAAGTCAATTCTTGCCGGCTATCCAGCTTATGATGCCTTAGTTTGTCAAAGCTTCGGAACCGCCTTTGAAGTTCAATTTAAATTAGCCTGTTTGAGGGGGCTCCCAAAGGCTGACAATATCAGCCTTGTTACAATACTCTTAGGATGAAAACCTACTTTTCTAAAAACTACACTATTAATTGATCTCCATAAATAACAACATCTAGTTGCAACAATAGTAAACATGCTTCAAATCACAATTTTTTTTTTTTTTTTGAATTTATGGAGTTCATGTGTAAGAAGGAAACATTACAGTTTTGATTTCAGAGAAGAATAATAATTTTAACCTGTCCACATTGAAATATTCAATCAACATGCAATAGGCATTTCTCACAGGAGTTGCAGGTGCCTGGAATATTGTTAGTGTTTATTGTTAAATGCTTTAATGGCTGCCAAGATAATGGAACAACATTTTTAGCAGGATTCCTATTGGTAAGTCATACCTTGACATATGATGCAAAAATAATGCACACTATGTTGATTTACACACGATCACGTATTTTATCTTGATTCTTTTATTATGTGAACTGTTCACATTTTCTGAAACCCTTGATAGTAGGTTACATCCTTTTGCTGGGGGTAGGGAGATTGGAGTGGGTAATTGAAAGATGGCTCTTTCCATGAAAAAAAATAAATGTGGCTCCTCCCAACTACATATTCACCATTTTGAACAGCTTTGCCACCTCCACATAGTCTTGTTAGATTCTTTTTCTAGTTACTATAAAACAAATTTCATGGACCACGAACAATGGAAAAGGAAGAAAGGGAAAATATAGCAACTTTAGAGGGAGCCTCTTGTGGGTTCTGCACTTCAGCTGAACTGGAAACCAGTAAAACAATGGAAATTGACTCGATCTACTAAATATGAAGAGTGAACAAGTGGAATGGAATTATGGAAATAAATTGATAATGAATGAAGGTAACGGAACTGTGAAGAATGAATGATGATGAATCCTGAATCCTTTCCTGTGCATTCTTCACTATCTAGTAATCTACCCACTTTAATACCAAACTCCCAATTATCAGTTGTCACTGCATTACAAGAAATTTTGGTTTTAGCAGTGGTAGAACAACATTGCTAAAGAATTAATAGGCATTTCGACCGACAGCAGTGTTGCTGCATTGACCCTAACACTCCCATCAAAGCTTGCCATGCTCATGTTTGGCATGACAGGTGATACAAATTAGTATCAAGAATCAAGAATAACAGAGAAGAAGGAAGGAATTACAGAGAAGATATCCGCTTCGAGGGGGAAGGTCTCCAGATTACAGAAGAAGACTAAACTTAATATTCTTGTCTGAATCCTACCCCATACATTTCCCTATCTTCATACCCTCTTCTATCGTCCTAACCATAATCAGTTACATTTGTTATTACAGAAAATTCCTAATGTAACCTCCCTAAAAACCTAAGTAATATCCTTTCGTAACAACAGGTAACAACCGTTGTTGTCCTTACCTCCAAATTAGTAAAATTTTGATGTCCATCCTTTACCCTTATAAGTCTTTCACAAAACCTTGTTTCCAAGAAAGTGGGCAAAATTCTGTTTTTCAAGCATTGTTTCAGTCCTTTTCTAAAAACAAAATACTGAATCTAAAATGAAAATCTGATTGAAGAGCTTGAATCCTAAACATGTTCAGGTTAGCCTGTTTTTAGTGTTCTGTTGATAACATGAAAACTAATTGATCCTTTAAAAGGCTGGTTACATAGATAGACAACTAGAACCAATTCTGCCTTGATGTATAGCAGAAATTCATACACTGGACATGGAGGTAGCTGGAATATTTAGTACAAAATGTTTTTTTGTCACACCTTGAGGAGGTCTCTCAGATCAAATTTTGACAGAATCAATTTACTTGTCAACCAAATTTTTGATGCATCAACCCACACACCACCCTATTCATCCTTCTCCTCACAAGAAAAACCTCTTCTTTGTTTTTATAGTAGTACCATAAGATCTACAGGTAAGAGGAAGAGTAAGAAGTAAACAAAGTGAAAGCTTAAAATTAGGAAGGATGGATAACACAAGGATACGAAGAGAATTGGGAAGTATTGTACAGCAGCTGTTATCAAGTTTGGCTTAATAAATTTTTAGTCCCTCGGCTTCCTGAGCTGAAAAATTGTTAAATATTCTTATGCTGATACTTTTAAGATACAGGTTTATCATTTTAAGTTTTCATAAATCTATAAAATTTTCTCAATTTCTTTGTGAACAAATTACACCAAGTAATTTATTAATGTAACAAACCTTACAGTAAATAAGTATAAGTTTTAGAAATTTAACTAGAAGTTGCTTATGTAACTACCAAAGAAGTGATTTAGCTTAAAAGAATAAATTTAAAAGCATAACAACAGATTGGATAAGATAATCTGGGCCATGTCTTGTTTGCATCTCTTTTTGAGAAATGAAGAGTTGTGCCCTTGCTTTCTCCATACTGCATCCACCGATCTTGGTGTCAAGGGTAGGCCAGTGATAAAATCCATTGTGATACAATCCCATTTCCATGCTGGCTCCGGTAGTGGTTGTAGCAAACCTACGGGTCTTTGCCTTTCAGCTTTAACTTGCTGGCAATTCAGACATTGAAATACGAATCAAGCTACAACCGCTTTCATACCCCTCTACAAATATAATCTTCTTAAATCATGGTACATCTTGGTGCTTCCTGGATGTACCGAATATGGGGTGTAATGAGCTTCTGTCATAACTCTATCTCTGATATTTGAGTTCTCACTCTCAGGTATACATAATCGTCCACGTTACCTGAGTACCTTGTCTGAATCCAAGGTAAAGTCAGGGTTTCTTTTACCCTTCTCTAAATTTTCTTGCACAGTCTTGAGGTGTGGATCCTGTAGGATTGCTACTTTGACCTCATCTATTAGATCCAATGATATCTTCGAAGTTGCGAACATCACTGTGAACTTATGAATTAAGTCCTGTTCCACGGGATCTCTTGCAGTCTCTAATATATGTTCTTTATTATTCTCTATTAAGCCTGAGGCTGCAGCACACAGTGCAGCATTTGTACTAGGTCTTGCCTCAGGTTTCAATGCCCACTTTCTGCTTAAGGCATCAGCCACAACGTTTGCCTTACTCGGATGGTACTGGATGTCACAATCATAATCATTTAATAGCTCTAGCCATCTCCTCTGTCTCATATTCATGTCCTTCTGAGTGAAAAGGTAAGTTAAACTCTTGTGATCCGACTTAATCTGAAACTTTTCACCATAAAAGTAGTGTCTCCAAGTCTTGATTGCGTGAATGACCACTGCTAACTCTAGATCATGCGTAGGATAGTTCTTCTCATGCTCTTTCAACTGTCTTGATGCGTAGGCAATCACCTGTTCTCCTTGCATCAACACACATCCAAGACCCAACCCTGAGGCATCCGTATATAGGGTAAACGACAAGCCTAGTGCTGGGATGGTCAAGATAGGTGTAGAGACTAGTCTTAACTTCGAAGTCTGAAAGCACTTCTCACACTCATCTATCCATATGAACTTTTCTCCTTTCTTGGTTAGTCTGGTGAGTGGAACGACAATTCTTGAGTAGTCTTCCACGAATCTTCTATAGTAACCAGCTAATCCAGGAAAACTACGAATCTTCGCAACTGATTTCGGTGCATCCCATCCTACTATAACTGCGATCTTGCTTGGATCTACCTTGATACCGTTTACAGATACTATGTAACCCAAGAAGACCATTTCTTTCAGCCAAAATTCGTATTTCTTGAACT
This sequence comes from Protea cynaroides, assembly GCA_028583415.1. Taxonomy (NCBI): domain Eukaryota; kingdom Viridiplantae; phylum Streptophyta; class Magnoliopsida; order Proteales; family Proteaceae; genus Protea; species Protea cynaroides. Next base: position 40,229,821 of record CM053275.1, read on the forward strand.
TGGCGTAAAGCTTCTCCCTTCTCAGCCGTTGTAGGGTTGCTCTCAAATGTGTTGCATGAGTCACCTTATCCTTCGAGTAAACCAAAATTTCGTCAATGAATACGATGACCGAAGTGTCCAACATGTAATGAAACACTCGGTTCATCAGTTCCATGAACGACGTTGGAGCGTAGTCAACCCGAATGACATTACAAGGAACTCATAATGCCCATACTTTGTTCTGAAAGCAGTCTTCAAAATATCTGTTGCCTTGATCTTCAATTGGTGATATCCTGATCTAAGATCAATCTTCGAGAAAACCTTTGCACCTTGTAACTGATCGAACAGATCATTGATCCTAGGCAAAGGATATCGGTTCTTGATGGTTAACTTGTTCAACTCTCAGTAGTCGATACATAGTCGTACGCTACCATCCTTTTTCTTTACAAACAATACAGGTGCTCCCCATGACGATATGCTTGGTTGTATGAAACCCTTATCTAGTAGCTCTTGTAATTGGGTCTTCAACTCCTTTAATTCCGTAGGGGCCATCTTGTATGGTGCCTTAGACACCGGCGCCGACCCTGGCATGAGTTCTATCACGAACTCTGTAGCCCTGTCTGGAGGTAGACCTGGTAGAACCTCTGGAAATACATCTGAAAATTCTTGTACCACATATAGATCTTCCATCTTTGGCACCTCTACAGTGATGTCAACCACAGATACTAAGTACCCCACTCCTCCTTTCTCTAAGCATCTCTTAGCTTTTAGGGTAGAGAGGATCAGCTTCCGCTTCCTAGGTAACTTGGTTCCAGTGAAGCTAAACTCCTTTTCCTTCTCATCTTTAAACACAAGTTTTCTTTCGCCACATAATAAGCTAGTTGAGTGATGGCCTAGCCAATCCATTCCCAAGATGACGTCAAAGTCTGCCATCTCAAGTTGAACCAGATTTGCTTCTAGGTTTCGGCCCTCAATACTAACTGTACACGGCCCATAGCATTCATTCAATGCCACTTCTACTCCCAATGGAGAGTGAATTATCAAGCTTGGGGTTAAATACTTGACAGGTAATTCCATTCGCTTCCCAAAAGACATAGAAACAAAGGAGTGTGTAGCCCCATAGTCAAAGAGTACTCTGGCGGGTACACCAGCTATATTTATAGTTCCTGAAATTTAATTATCCCTTAGTTCTACATGCTCACACACAACAAAACAGTAAGCCAAATAGTAAGGGATGTAATCATACCAGTAACCACATCAGGTGATGCGGCTGCCTCCTCAGTGGTGACTGCAAATATCTTTCCTTACTGTAGCAGTTGCTTCTTAGGTAGAGTACAGGTCTTTGCATAATGACCCAATTCTTGACAGTTGAAACATTTGACATTTGGGTTTTGTCCAGTTAGATAGTGGTGGTGCAGTAGTATTCCTTGCTGACACCACAGCAGACTGAGCCCTGTATGGGCGGAATGGTCTAGTGTTCCCTCTACCCTAAGTCTCAGTAACAGGCCTCTTCAGTCCCCTGTTTTGAGCAAAGAAGTTGTCTCTTTGGCTTGATTCAATCACCCTAGCAATCTGCACAGCCTCGTTATACACCTTCTTCTCCAAACCCAAGACGTGCTCTTGGATACTTCCTCGTAATCCCATGGTGAACCTGCGGGTCTTGGTTTCTTCCTCTTGCATGCTTGTCGGGGCGAAGAAAAATAACTCTTCATACCTCTGCTGGTACACATCAACAGTCGACTGGGATTGTTGTAGATTTAAGAATTCCTTCTCCATTTGATCACGAAAGGTCTTTGGAAAGTACTTATCAAAGAAAACTCCCTTGAATATTTCCCAAATTGATCTGAGTGTGCTTTGTCTCCAAGTATGTCCAAGTAGAATTTCACCAGGCATTAGCGTCTTCCTTAAGCATGTGCATAGCAAACAACACCATCTCATCCTCCGTGCAAGTCATTAGACGGAAGTTCTTCTCCATCTCAGCAACCCACTGTGCAGGCCACAGTGGTTTTCCTGGTTTCCCTGTGAAGGTAGGGGGTTTCAACTTCAAAAACCTATCCACCGCTCGGCTTAGGTCATTCTGCCCCCATCCCCATGATAGATCTTTTATTTTCTCTCCCCTCATAGCTTGGTTTTTATTATAACAGGGTAACTGTCCAGCTTGTAGACTGTACCCTATAGCACCATTAACTCTTGATACTCTATAGATATTTTATGTTTATAAAATTTTTCTTTTTACTTGTTATTGTAATTCATGATCATTCTGCTTGTCACTATAGTTTCCTCACTAGAGCATGTCATTTATTAATTCCACATTTAGTATAGTATATTATGCTCTTTCTTATTTAGTCTCAGACATCGAACAGTGCTTAAGGTGTGTTTTTATTAAGACTTTTAAATTCTTCCTATCTCAATTCATTGACTCTGTTAGGTGCAAATATGGTATGTTGGACAGAGCCTAAGAGCTCTGTTATCAAGTTGTCACACCCCAATTCTGGCTGAACCAGAAGTGTGAGTGAACCGTCACTGAACCAACGGTTCACACCAGGATCTCAATAAGACTGTGTCCACTCATACAAATCATTACACATAACCATAATCAGAATATAATTAAATACAGCGAAAGTCTTAAATTAAATGAACTGAATTCTCTATTGATAATTTAAATAAAATATCCAATTATTCTCTACACCAAAAAGTAAATAAGTATCCTTACATCAATTTGTAAATTCAACTGAAAATAAATAAATAAACTAAATAAATCCTAGAGGTACACGTAGAAAGGGCACTCGCATGAAGCGTCATGCTCGTCCTCTCCTGCTTGCACTTCTAAAGCAGCAACACCTCCATACGCCGGAGCATCCATATAGTCCTCCACAGTATAACCTGCATCAACATCTGAAAATAGTGTGTATACAAGGGTGAGCTCATAGCTTAGCTCAGTAAGACAATCAGACAATGCAACAAACATATGCATGAGTAACATTCACATTATGGTCTGATTTAAGTTTGCAATGTGCTATAGAAAGGATTGGCAGCCACCACATCTCTATACACGAGTGTGTAAAGCCGCCCAATGGATCAAACACCACTGTCGTCCCACATGCACCCACCATGGAATAGAGATAGAGCTAAAGCGTCTGAATCAAACACCGCCAACACTTCCCCTAATACCCTACCCATACCAACACGTAAGCCCCTATTGGCGAAGGCTTGCAAATTGGGCTCGCAACTAACCAATCATATATGTCATCACAGTAGACCCTATCCCAGCACAGCTCCCTACGGCATAGAGATAGAGCTAGAGTCTAGTGGCCAGGCCGGAGACCACAATACCACTTCCTCCCCTGATACCCTACCCGCACCAAGCATGCTAAGACAGAATGATACGAAAAGATGCTAGTGTGAGGAATGATCCCAGACCCCAAGCCCTTTCCATTCCACACACCAACGAAAATAATCACATGCCTAACAGTCATATCCTAGAATAGCGAGTATGCATGAACAATAATAATAACTGAAAGTAAAGGATGACATGCGAGTATGCATAAACATCAGTCCATAGAATCGTAATTATTAACAACGTTTTACTGTTATTAAATTATAAGGGTTTAAGTCCGATTCCCTTACTTGATGCTTGTTTGATAGTTTGCTTCGTGTCACAGAATCCAAACTTGCTATCACAAGGTCCTACACGATGTTAAGGTTGAGTTAGAATAATTTTTCTTAGGGTTTACGTTGGTCGAAAAACCAACAAGGTCAAAACACTCCTCACAAAGCAGACTGGTCGCGGGTACCGGTCACAGGTACAGGCCGCAGCACTGTGGGGAAAGGTGCGACAGGTATGGTCGACCGGTCCCCACAGACTAGCCTCCGGGTGATACCGGTCTCAGGTACCGGTTGCATAGGGTGCGACCGGTATGTCTCCGGGTGACCATACATCCGGTTCTCGCCTTCCGTCCGTCACCCCCTATTTATTCTAGGATTTCTCCTATACATTCTAGGTCTAAGCAATGAGTTAGAGTTGTTTCCAACTCCATTCAAGTCCTAGTTTCGATGATTTTCAACTTAGAACTTGAATCTAGGGTTTACCGACTGGATTAGGGTTTGACGGCAAAATATGGTTTAGATCAATACCTCGCTTTGCATGGTATTGATCCAATCATGACTAACCATTCTAGAACGCTTAACGTAGAGGAAGGTTTAAGCACTTACCGTTGGTTCCCGGTAGAGTGTTTTTCGTCCAACGGCAATGACGGCTCTTCCCTCTCCTTCCTAGCTTCTTCTCCTTCTTCAATCTCTTTCTCCTCTCTAGGGTTTGTGAGGATCAATGAAAGAGATTTTAGGAGGTTTAGGAGTCCTTATATAGGCTAGGGTTGAGTTTAGGAAGCCCCCTAACATTAGGAAAGTCCTTCGGTTCAGAATTTAGAAAGTGGGACCGCAGAAATCCATTTTCGGATCTAAGTGGTCTGCTGCGCAGGTCATAGCCATACCGATCGACCGGTACCATAGACCGATACCATCGACCGGTATGAAAATATCACTCTTAATTCTGGTCCGTTTTCATACCTAGTTGTCATCTACTAGTCCCGTTTGGCCCGGTGATGATTGGAAGACCTGTTACGACATGAATGAAAGGTTTAGATCGGGTTCATGGAGTGCGGGTCTTACAACTCTCCCACCTTTAAAAGAAATTTCATCCCCGAAATTTGCATGTAGGTTTCACACTTTAAGCATGCTTTTCTTAAAACTACAATATTCATTGTTCTTTATAAATAACAACATCCATTTTCAACAATAATAAGCATGCTTATCACAATTTTTTTTTTTACTTTAGAGTTGATAATGTACGACTAACAAGGAATCATTTCAGTTTTATTATGAAAAAATAATAATAATAAGTAACGCAACGTAATTTAAGCCATTCACATTCAACTATTCAATCAACACGCAATAGGCATCTCTCACAAAGTGCGCAGATGCTTGGACTATTGTTAACCATTATTGTCAAATGCTTTAAAAGTTACAAAGGTACTGGAACAACATTTCTAATATATTCCTATTAAAAGACCTTACTCTTAGGGGGAATACAAAACTCAAAATAAGAGATACGACCTCGTATTCACATGAGGCAGATCCTTTACAGTGATTAAGAAGCATTAGATTGGAATTTAGCCTCAGATGATAAAAATTGAAAAGTGTTTTTTTCCTTTTGATCCTTTGAATCCAAGGAGAGTGCTATTCTGTGAGGAGTCTTCAACCTAATTTTATGTCTATATGTTCATTTTATAATTTATGCCTTCTGAGGCCTAATCACTCCCACCCCCCTAAAAACAATTTAAAATGGTTACTTGTCTAGGAATTGATACAACCTTGATATAGAGTAGGCTCATATAATAAGATTGAAACGAGGTTTTATACTCTCATTCTTGCCACTTGAACTACAATATGTGAATTAACTCGAGATCATCCAACCTCTTCTATAGGATATAGAATTTCTTTTTACTAGTTCTTTTTTTTTTTTTTTTTCATGAGCATTAAGTGGCCAAGACAATACAATAACTACAGAAGTAATAAAGTCAAAGTTACCTTCAAATCAAGCATAGTTGCTTTGTATTAATAGGCTCTTTCTCCAATAAAACTGCTCTTGATTAAATTTAGTTCCCTTACAACATCATTCATATTCAAACGATCTTTTGGCGAATCCATAGAGCACTGAAGTGCAATTTCAATTATTGGCACTATAAAATCTCGCAATTTATCTGTCCTATGATTAGGACCTTTAGTTCCATTTCTAGGTCCCTCAATTTCTTCACCATGTTCTCTATTGGGTATGAGTGTTGGATCTATGATTTGCATCACCTGTGTAGGAAAAGCTGCCTTTGCATAGTTATGGAGATTTAATCCATCGGTGAATACTTGATCTATTGGCCTTTTTCCTATGAACATCTCCAATAAAAGGATGCCATAACTAAACATGTCCCCTTCTATAGTTGCCTTTCCGCCCATGCCATATTCTGAAATTTAGAAACATCTCTCCGTTACTATCAGAATAAGATATTTGTATATTTGTCATACAATACAAACAATTACAAGTCTAAAATATTCAAATTGTGAACACATTAATAAAAAGTAGCAACTTGGTCATTTCTTCATTTTGGGATTGATGATTGTTTTAATTATGTTAATAGGAATCCAATCTAAATCGATCTAACTAGATACTACGATATATCCAATGTGACCATAGTATAACCAATTGCTAATTGAATTGCATATAGATAAAACCATGATCAACTATAAGTAAGATATAAAAGTGTGTTGATATATCGATCAACTATCCAGAACAGGATTTGATTATCAAATAATAGTTGATTGAAATATTAATTGTGAGAAACATGATTTTTTTTTTCCATCATTTGGATAATGTATGACACCCTATAATGGATTCTGATTCAAAATAGATAGGAACAATTTAATAAAGGACATTTAGATATAAAAAATTTGAATTAACATATTGATAAGTGAAAATAAAATTGTATAGTTCTTATGTTACCTGGAGCAACATAGCCTATCGATCCTTTTATACCAATCGTACTAGTTTGAGTATGGGATGAATTGTCACCAGGTTCTAAAAGGAGCCTTGCCAAACCAAAATCGCTGACATGTGCAGTCATATCACTATCAAGGAGAACGTTGCTTGGCTTCAAGTCACAATGAACAATTGGAGCATGACAATGATAATGAAGGTAATCCAATGCAGAAGCCACATCGATTGCGATGTTTAACCTTTGAAGAAGGTTTAAATTCCTTGAATGACTATGTGCCTCCATCGGCAAATGCAAACAATCATCTAGACTCCCATTGAGCATGAACTCATAGACAAGGGCTTTGAAATCTTTGCCTTCTGAATCAATACTTGAACAAGAAGTTAAAATTTTGACAAGATTTCGATGCCGAATGTTTCTTAATGCTTCGCATTCAGCCATAAAACTCTTGTAAGCTCCTGAATTTTGAAGGTTAAGTACCTTGATTGCAACAAGTGTTTCATCCTGGTTGATGATCCCTTTATATACAGAGCCAAAACTCCCAGAGCCTAGGAAATTAGCAGAAGAAAATCCTCCAGTAGCTTGGAAGAGCTCTTTGTAAGAAATCCTTAAGAACCGATCACCAAATGATGGTGTGGTAGGAGATTTAGTTTTTGATTTTCTTATCCAATAAACTGTGAGAAATGAAGATATCAAAATAAAACCAACAACCGCACTGATTATTGCCAAAACCATTCTGAAAGCATGAGACTTTTCTCGCTTTGCAGAACTAGGATTAATGCATGCAGACAATTTTAACTCTGCAATTCCTCCGCAAAGCTTTTCATTTCCATTTAGTGAAATTGCACTTGTATTTCTAAAGATTCCTTTTGTTGGTACCTCCCCCTCAAGATTATTGAATGATAAATTCAAATTCTGCAATGCTGAGTTCTCTAGATCTTTCGGGATCTGTTTTGATAAGTTGTTGTGTGAAAGATCTAACTCTCGAAGTGCCTTCAGAAGAGCCAAAGACTGAGGAATGGTTCCTTCTAAGAAATTACCCTCCATATGAAGATATTCCAAACTATGACAGTTACCAATGGAGAAGGGGATTTCTCCAGTTAGTCTATTTTTGGATATATCTAATGCAGAAAGACTCTTCAAATTACCAATTTCTATTGGTAGGGACCCAACCAAAGAATTAAAAGATAAGTCGAGAGATATTGACAAGGAAGAAATATCAAAGAGTTGTTTAGGTATTAGACCCTGGAGGTTATTGTGATTAAGGGTTAGGTCTAATAACCCATGACAATTTCCAAGGCTAGAAGGAATGGATCCATTCAACTCATTGATTTCTAAATAGAGAACAATCAACAAAGTGAGATTGCCTATAGAGGATGGAATCTGTCCTAAAAGTCTATTACCACCCAAGGACAATTTTTGAAGCTTCGTAAGTTTCCCTATTCCATACGGAATATTACCTTCGAGTAAATTGTTCTCCATGCCCAATTCTGTCAAGCCGATGAGATTCTCAATTCCTGTAGGTATGGTTCTAGATATTTGATTCCCTCCTAATGCAAGTGTTGAAAGGTGTGATGAGAGATTGGCTATAAAGTTGGGAAGTGGGCCCTTAAAACCATTAAGGTCCAAACCCAAAACCTCTAGTTTTGTACAATTGATCAAAGAATTTATAAAATCAAAACCATCAACTTCCCCTTCTCCACATTGATTTCCACCAATAGCGAATCTCTGAAGTTTTTGAAGATTTCCAAAGTTGTTAGGGACTGGTCCAACAAAACTATTACTATTGATGTCAAATTCTACGAGTGTTGAAATATTGGAAATGGAATCCGGAATGCTTCCGGAGAAAAGGTTTTCTCCAATGTAGAGATATTGGAGATTTGGTAGCATGAGGCCTATGTCTCGGGGAAGGCTCCCTTGCAGCTGGTTTTCTGTAAGAGATATAGTTTGAAGAGATGAGAGATTGGATATTGAGAGAGGGAACATACCAGATAACTTGTTTCCACTAAGTGAAAGGAAGTTTAACTTTGTTAGCTGATTAAAGGATTTTGGAATCCTCCCTTGCAGTCCATTTTCAGCTAAAGCAATAACTTGGAGGGAGGACAAGTTCCCAAAAGAAGCTGGTATTTCTCCTGTCAAACCAATATTTTGATTAATAGTAATCCACTCCAGCTTTGACAAAGATGTAATTTCGACCGGAATCTTTCCAACGAGATTGTTATTAGAGAAGTCAATTTCTCTGAGGCGAGTGCAATTGGCCAAGCTAGTTGGAAGTTCTCCTTGGAAAGTATTGTTTTCAAAATTAATGACGTGGAGTCGAATAAGATTACCAATTTCTTGAGGGATTTCTCCATGGATGCTATTGTTTCCAATGTCGAGGAAATGAAGAAAACTGAGATTCCCTATAGAGGGAGATATGTTCCCTCCCAAGCCCTTTGCTTCTAAATCCAAGTGTATAACCCGTTGATGACGATGGCCACACGTGACTCCTACCCAGTTGCAGAAATGGATTGAATTGTTCCAAGATCGAAGTGCTCCATTTGGATCATAAATTTGTTTCTTAAACTCGAGCAAAGCAAGTCGATCAGTCTCGTTCCCTACAATCCTTCTACCGGCAATAGATTCTACCCTCAAAGAACTCCCAAATGCTAAAATGAAAACTAAAAACTGAAGCGCCATTAGAATCAAATTTTGGAACGACAGATGCAGAAACCATACAATCTTGAGTTGCAATATGTAGCTGTTCTGTTATGCCTTTCAGAAAAAAAGATATTTATAGGATAGTCTGGCCCTTAGAAGTCAACGCCTTCCACCTTTTTTTTTTTTGTTTTTTTTTTGGTGAGCCGTGAGATAGTCTTCATTGGAAATAATTGGAAATCAGTAATCGTCATCGCTTAGATTTTCATAGACTATCTCAACTAAAAAAAACTAGGGGGTGTCATGAGATCGGCTTCATTAAAATTTAGTGTCCTCTCCTTGCTTTGATACTTTAACACTCGCAACATATTTTGGAAGTCACAACATATTTTGGAATAAGGGAGTCAATTTGGGTTTGGAAGTAGAAATCAATTTAGAGTTGAACTGTTAAAACTTGTTTTAAAATCATTTCATGACTATATGAGATGGTTCTAGAAATCAATTATGGATCGAATACTAAATGGGATGCGACAGTCTGGGATGAATTTGCAAAAGATTCCAGATCCAATATACCATTTAAAAACTTGTTGAAACCTGAACCTTTTAAATCTAGGTTGTTGTCATAGATGGTGGTTATGAAAGATATGAAAGCTGATAAATTGAATGGTTTGAATTTTAAATTTGATTTTGTGTAAGTGCCACCAGGGCCATTAGTGTTGGTAAGCTAAATGTGTTAGTATTTAAATTCTTGTCATTGTAGTAGCTAGGGACTTAAAGTCATACTCAGAAATAAAAGACAGAATAAGAATCTATTTTGGGTATTAGTTTTATTGGAAGATTTGATGAATTAGATTCAAGAAATTTCAGGTTGTGATAATGAGAATTTTATGATTCATCGTATACTTATTCCTATAGAAATTTTTAAATCTATATAAATCCTTTAAGTTTACTTGATTTGTTATAAATATTCGTTATGGTTTTTGAGTGTCCAGAACCGTTAAGGGACCCAATTGATCCGTCCCATTACTATAAATGAGACAAGTTTTTATTTTGGGACCGTTTAGTAAATAGGGCAATTCTAAGAACCGAGAACGAATCATCTCAATTGATACCCTTACTTTGAAATATGTAAAACAAAACTCTTATTACTGTTTTGTGGATGAGAATCAATGTTCAAGTGCACAAAGTAGGACGTGGGTCGACCCTTACTGGTTCTGATCCAGATCGGGATCGATCGTGTTACCCATATTCCTGCCTTACCTTGCCAGAATCACCCACACAAGTTTTGTTGAATCGGTATCGGATCACAGTCTTTTAATTTTGCATAATATAATTTACAAAAAAAAGAATCATAGAACTTTCTAAAAAAGATTGAGGCCATCTACTCCTAACCTCATTGAATTATTTGAACGTGATGAAAGGGTGGATATATCACCATCAACAATTTCTTAATCGAATTTTCTGGGAATTTAACATTAATTTCAGGACTTACTAATTAAAACAAGAACACAAAAGAGGACTGGATTTCTCTGGGATGTCTTATTAGAAGACCTTGACCATGGTCCATTAATTTCCACAAAAGACTGGAATGGATACAAATTGCAAGTCTAAAGAAAAAGGAGTGCTTTGAGAATTGAAGTTTTCGAAGACCTGATTTGGTCCTTAAAACCATAGAATTTCAATAGATTGAGGTTTTTCTCGATCAATAAGGGTCATTCAAGGAAAGTGATAATGTGAACAACAATGGTTATATTCAATTAATCAGTCAACAGTAGACCTTGGAAGTCCAAGTCTTTTTCCTCCCTGAAATCTGTTTCTCTAGAAATTATAGTTGTGGAAGAAAAAAAATTCTTAATCAAACAAAAAAATTCAACTATAAATTATTAAACATAGGTCACTTCATCCGTCATTATAGAATATTTGAAACTCCACCTTAGTTTGTGGATGAATTCATAGATTACCTCCGCATAAAAGCCTGTACTTTATTCACACGTATGTATACCTTTCACACGACTCCACCACCATTCTTGTCCAAATGATCTCGTGGAAAGTACATGTATATATAGAAGAAACCAGCCTCCCGTATATTTGGTCTGCATGGCCAACTTATTTTCTTGGGTACAAATTTCCCAATATCTAGTTTGGTTTTTTAACAATTTTATTATCCTAAAATTATAATAAAAATCAGAGGGGACTCTGGAACCACCTGCGCACCCCCCACTCGTCTTGATTTCGGGAAACGGACACCTAGAGCGTGGTAACTTTCAATCTCTTCTCCCTCGTCACATCTTACGGCTTGCTGCTGTTACCATTACCAGCGGATGTTAATGGTTATCAGAAAATCAGGTGAGCCGAGCACCTCTCTTTCACTCTTTGTTTATGGGGTTTAACTATTCTTCTACATAGGGGCTAATTTCTCGGTAATGATCTCAGTGATCTTACAGCTATATTCACTCCTCATGTGGCTCATGATTTACTAGCGTCTCCATCTTCTTCCGTTGTTTCCATTGTACTCAAGCTTTGAAGCATCTTCTACCATTTCCGTGAATCTTCCACTTTCTTTGAGTTGTGATTTCCATCGTAGCCCAACTCTTCTCCACCTTCTACCATTTCCGTGAATCTTCCACTTTCTTTGAATTGTGAAATCAGATTTACTATATTGCAGTTTATACTTCATAACATCAATTCGGTTTTCATCATAGCCTATGTCAGGCAAACGTGCGGATATCGTGTGTTTTGCGTTGTTAAACTCATGAAGACATCAATGGATCCCATGTGTTCTGTAATTCATTTTTTGGAGCAGCAATGGGAAAATGCTGGACTGGTGTTGCGATGGCATGTATGAACGCTGGATTGGAGTTGCTGAAACCCCATCTGCAACAAGATTGAGACCACTAATGAAACCACTAATGAGACCACTAACCTAGCTATGTAGAGAGCAGCCTGGGTGATGCCCAAAGGACAAATCCATGGTGCTTGGATTGTTTGATTCATAAGCGGATAATGGAGAAAGAAAGTATGCAACAAAAGAGGGGGGAAATTAAGGTGTAAGGAAATAAGCATAGGAGGTGAAAAAGCAAGTGTCATCGGATTCCTGTAGATTCACCTGCCGATAAGGTGCTCAATCAAAAGAGATAAAAAATAAAGCAAGAAAATAAGCATAGATGACAAAAAATAAAGAAAGATTGTCACTCCAGAAAGTTCATTGGCCGGATCCAGCAGGTTCACTAGTTGGATTCCGATATGTACACCCGCCATGGAAGAGGGTTCTTGAGAATGAGAACGAAAAATCAAGAGAGAGTGTCGCTGGAATCCAGGAAAATGAACAAATTCATTGACTGGATTCTGACAAGTTCAGTGGTCGGATTTCGGCCAATACACTGGCCGGCCATGGAAGAGGGTGATTGAGAACGGAAAAGATAAAACATATCATAACTTAAATATTAGTTGCTTTTTTACCAAAAAAAAATAAAAAAATATTAGTGGCTTTCTTCCTATGGGTAAACATAAAAATATGAATTATTATACTCATTTGACTAGAATAGGATAAGGTTATCCTAGTTTTGGAACCCCAAGACTTAATATTTCAAATCCCAAGACTTAATATTTCAAACATAAGGTACTATAAACATAGTTTTCACAACATTGGATACTCAAACTCTAATTTATCCTTTACTTTTATAAAACATAAAGTACCCTAAATATAGTTTTCACAACATTAGATATCTCAACTATAATTTATCCTTTACTTTTATAATATACAACTGCTCTTACAGTTTTCCTCATACAATCCCCCCCCCCTCAAAAAAGAAAAAAAAAAAAGAAAAGAAAAAAAAAGCATGAAATAAAGTAAGGATAACTGTTCAAACAAAACCTGACAGGGTTTTGCTATTGAACACATCATTCTTGCCAGAGTCCCAGACTATACCGGACTTGGATCGTCTCCAGTCCGTCCATCCAGTCGTGGACTAGGCGGACTGGATTAAAAGGACACATATACCAATACATGGGAGGAGGCGTGTCCTTTAAATCCAGTCTGTCCGTCCACGACTGGATGGCTGGACGGACTGGAGACGATCTTTTTCCGACTACCACATTTTATAACTGAACATCCGATAAAAAACAAATTTTCTGAAAAATAATTTGAGATTGCTTCACTTTAAAATAAATCCAGAAGTACAAGAGTCTTTAAACAAGAAGAAACATAAAACTATACATACAATAGAACAATTTGAAAACATTTTACTTACTTTCTCAACTAGGTGCTCCTTTGGAGGTAATAGCATAAAATTTGGAGTCCCTCCCAGCTGACCTAATATATCAAGCCTGTGTACTGATGACAAGAAACTTATCAATTAAATTAATAAGAGAAGGGTTTCCCACTAGAAATAAAAAAATATACATACGAACAAGCTGGCGGAATAATGTTTTAAAAAATCCATATCCAGGATTTATCCTAGTCAGAAGGGTCGACCATAAAAATCATGTAATACAAAAATCTCAGGGTTTCCTAAGTTTAACCTCAAATTATCAATATGCCTGTGCAATGTATCAATATCATCCTAACAATTAATGGTTCAAGTTTCCTTGCATGTACCAACAGTTGAATGAAGTGTATCCTTTTACATTAGATATTGTATCTCAACAAGGGAAATAATCATAGTTGTCAAGGCACCAAAGCGGCGCCTAGGCAACCAAGGCTTCACAAGGACATCAGGATGGCACTTAGGTGATGTCTTGGCAACTATGGAAATAACAGAGGCTTACTCTATTTTTGTGAGATCTAGGTTGTTAAAAAAAATCCTGCGTTTTCCCAGCATGCTATAAATAATGATGTCTTCACACGTAAAGAGAGCTATGTTTGTATGGATACAAAATTTGTGAGTGTGTTAAGGTTTCTTATCTATATAACCCATGGCAGTGGATGAGATCCTTAGGGATTATCTGAAACGCAGGATATTTGGGAGTCCTAAGTCAAAGTAAGAGGACTAGAGGCATCAATATTATATGGGTATATGATGTATTATATGGGTATATGAGGCAGTGTGAATTAACTCAATCATACTTACATCAGACTCTTTGGGTGTATTAGGTAACTCTTCGGGAGAATAGTTCATCTGCTCTTCTGTTCTAGTAGAACAGAAAAAGTGTTCAAAACAGCCAAGAACAGTCAAAAACCGTTTAACAAATCTGGTCTGTTCTTCCGTTCTCCAAGAACGAACCGGATGAAAAGAACATCCTAGAACAAAAATTTCAGAACATGATTTACCATGTTTTTACATTCTAGAACATATTTGAAAAGAAAAAAAATCCTAAAATTGTTCGCAATAAAAGCCAATACCCCCGATAAAACTCATATCTTCTACTAACAACTTCGTTGCGCTCTTCTTCTTCACTTGGCGCAGCTACCTTCTTCTACAACTCAGGGGTCTGAGAATGGTATGTCTTCTCTCTCTCTCTCTCTCTCTCTCTCTCAACGGATTCTTTTATTGATGTATGGAATGATTTCGAGCTGCAACTCATGGATTTTTGCAATTTATTGTTTAGGGTTCCCATTCGGGCATCTTTCCCGTTAGTTTGATCGTCGCTGCAATTGGTTCATTTCTTTGTCATCCAAAATGATTTTTTTTTTTGCTCAACGATGATGGTTTTACTTTGCTCATTCATAGCATTGAAAACATTGGATAGAATAAGATATTTCTAGTAGCTTTCCTTCTGGTTTAGCTGTTAAGACTGGTTTTGCATTGGCTGTGATGGAGTGATTTGGGTTTGTTTCAAGGTTCTTTGGATTCTGGTTTCACAAGTGTCTTTGAATTTGATGGTATAGATAGATGCCTAGGTATTGCTTTGTATAATCAAATTTATATTATCAGTTTGTCTCTGCAAACCAATCAATACATCTGCAATGAGGATTATCTTAAAGACACTGGTATTAACAGGCTGTGAATAGAAATATCTGATTATCATTAGATTGGAATGTGGAATAAAATTTGGTTTAGTCAAACTTGCAATGGTGAAGATGAGTCTTGAGTGGATGATTAACTCTAGTAGCAGATTCAGCAAGTCTCGTACAAGTTGTGCCCGAATCCAATGTAGAAAATGGCTACTCTTGCACAGACATCCATTAGATGTGAAAGATAAGGAAACCAGAGTGTTTTTCTCTGACAACCCCAACGACCACCAACTAATAAAATTTAATTGTTGCTCTTAAATTTTGATTCAAATTAGGAGAAACTTAAAAAGTATATATGTTCAGATATACTCTGTATTTACTATAACAGTGTAGATTAGTGCATCAGTGAACATGTACAGAGGATCAGCAACCACAGTACAGTGACTGGTTTTCTTCTTGAGAGATTGTTTTGACAGGAAACTGTTACGATCACAACAATGCAACGACATTTCTCAGATGTAGATTATTCACTTTTATCAGAATAGACTCAACACAACTAAACTAGAAAAGATAGCCTTTGTGCCAGTCAGTCAAGTCCTTCTAAATGGGTCTTCTTTTTACGTAGAGAAAATTTATTTCTATCCTGGGATAAGTTGCTGAATTCAGATCTTAGGACAATGAATGAATCTCTATGTATGGAGACGTAAATGGGGAATGTTAAAGGGAATAAGTCATTATAGTAAGGCATATTGTAAGAAAAACAATGAAATTTACAAAGAGAGGAAGAGAGAAAAAAATCAACTGTTAAAGGGAATAAGTCATTATAGTAAGGTATATTGTAAGAAAAACAATGAAATTCTGGGAAATGCATAAAGCTTTGTTCTCTTTCCAATTTTTTCTCGTCTCTTATTGTGGGTTCAGAGTCCTTGTAAGCTTACTGAACTGAATCTAACAAAACGAAAATTCCATCGTAAGAAATGGTTTCCTTTGTTGCACATTGTATATGTGAATTGCTTGTTCGCTCATTAACAATTTAATCACGATTTATAGCTCTCTGTGCCGTAGGGGCCAGAGGTACATGTCATTCTCATGAGTTTTAATTGAATGGGTATATGTCATTCTCATGAGTTTTAGGGTATATGTCATTCTCATGAATTTTAGGGTTGACAGCTGTGATATTCCATGTAGTCTTCTCCTTACTTCTAATCGCTGAATTCAACAATTCAATGAGATGGTCTGTTTGACTCCTTGCGTGCATGAGTGGTGTACTAAAGGTGTTGAATACATTACAATGGATGGCTTTGGGTCAAGGATGTACTATAGCTCTCATATTTAAAGCATCTATCACAGAAGAGGTGTGGCTCTTGATCATCTGTGAGACCCTAATAGGAAGAGTCTGCAGCTTCTTTTATCAAATTGTTATCCAATAGATGTTATTGAACAGTCAGAGTTGTTGGTCTCATCTCAACTTAACCAACTCACTGAGCCTTTTCACAAATCCCAACTACTTGGGGGGTCAGATAGGTGATCATTGTCCTGCCATCCCACTCTATCCAAGAGTATATCTTCTGTAGTTCTGTTAAATCACTGGCATCCAAGAGAGCATTGATTTATGCATTGATTTCTTTCTACGATACCTATATTGCAGGCATTGTACAAAATATGTAAGGCTTCATTGCTGACATAGCATATTCAAACAGGCAACTTCATCCTGGCTCTAGCTTTGATTTTCTGTTTTGAAATTTGCACTAATTTCTTGTGTGTTCACATGTTTTGGTTTTCAGTTTTGAGAAAGAAATCCTGCAGCTTTAATAATTCTCCAATGTTATTTTATGTGATTCCCAGGTTGACACTGAGAGGAGAGGTGAATCAGTGATCACTAAAAATTTTCCCAATACTGTGAAGTCTGTCCAATCAAAAACACACAATACTGCCAAGAGCTGTCTGTTAATGCTTTGCTGCCTTGAGCTGATTGGGGTGGTCATTCATACATTTGCCCTGTTAACATATTTCGTGTAATACACCATGCCACACACCTACAGGTATCCATACCAGAAGCTTGGCCTACCAAGTGTGTATACCCAGACCTGCAACCCACACACTTCACATGCACAACAAAAATAGACACATCCACATGACACCCTATGTAACATGGTTCACCTATCACACACTGTGATGGCTACTCCACGGGGCAATACCCTAACTAGGGTTTCGTATTATACCCAATACACTACTTTAATCCTATGGTTGCACCTACAACCCAGATGCTACAACATCAACCATATTTTCAGCTGCAACTGAGTCTTAGGCAACAACCCTCATTCCTGTCAAGCCCCCAACTTGATAGGTTACAATGTATTTTTTCAAATAAAGATTACAAACCCTTCCCATATGACATTGGTACAAATAAATAGGGTTTGTGTGCCTGATTACCTTCCCAGCATGATCATGGCATGTGTGGTGCTCACCAAATGGGCTTCCCAAGCTCTCCAATGGTGGTGGGTAAGCTTCTTCAACAAAATGGGACTTCGGCACTCTCCCAACGCTTCTCGCACAACATCATCCACACCAAACTCTCACCACATGCTCACACTACCTCTCCAAAACTTCAAATGACCATTAATATCAGAGAGAAGAAAGTGGAGATGGATTTTTCACTCAAGGAGAGCCCTAAAACCCTTTTTCTCAAAAACCCATAGTTTTTTTCACTCCAAAACCCTATTTTTCTATTATAGGTCGATTGATTTCAAAGAGCTGAGTCCATAGGACTTTGAATCACCCAAATTGGACATCGGATGGCTGAGATATGGCCATTCGAAGTCCAGCCAATCAGATTATTCCAAATAGAATCTTTGGAGCTTAATACAGTGCGCTGCGACGCACCGTAGCCGACGCCGTCTAACGATACCGTACGATGTTGTCGAGTTTCCATTAGCAGAAATGGAAATCTTGTTTAATGGCCATTGGATCTCACTGAAAAAGGCACGATCAGACCCTGGCCATTAGATCAGTCAGATCCCATCAGGGAAAAATTAGAGATCACACGGACCGCTGGATCTGGATCTTCCCGCTACCATACGGTGAGCGCTCCACACGGAATCAAGAACAACACCTTCATGCTACGCGATACAGGTTTTTAAATTGCACCCGACCAATGGGGTTGCTCGCAATGGGATCTTGACGCACCGACCGACAAACACAGAATCCCACCTTTTTGTGAGTCGTCGGATTTGAATTTGTGCATCATGGATCGATCTGAGCCGTTGACGTCAAATCTGCCACTTTTTTTTTACCGAAATACCCCTAAACAAAGTGTGGTAATGCCCTGTAAGTCCTATTTTTTCCAGTAGGGTCTTGAGATGAACTTTCTTTGCGGAATTAGGTCAAACACCTGATGCGCATGCGGGGCAAGCCTTGCGGAGGCTTGCAAGGTGCGCGCCCGGCTGGTCTTGCAGGCCTGTGGGCTTGCGAGCCTTGCGGGCCTGCTCGAGGCTGGCTGCGCTGCTGTCCTATGCTGCTGCTGGCTTGCTATGCGTGGCATAGTTGTGCGTGCGGGTGGCTTACTGCAGGATGCTTGCGGGGCTGGGGCTTGCGGCTGTGCTGTGCCTTGGGCATGCTCATGGCTATGGGCCCTTGTGCTTGCTGGCTTGTCATGTGGCCTGCTGCCTTGTGCGCTGGGCAACTGGCATGGCATGCTGGCTGCTTGCTGTGCACCAGCATGCTTGCTGTGCGCAGCAAGCTGCTGCGGTATGACCTGGGCTGCCTGGCTGGCTGGCCAGTAGGATGGTCTGGCTGCCTAGGTAGTTGTTGGCCTGGCCACCTCATGTGGGACCCACTTGATCTTTCTCTCTCCTCCTTCTCTCTCTTCTTTCTTTCTCTCCTATTAGTCTTCATTCTTTCTCTTTTGCTAGTCTCTCTCATCAACTACTGCCAGTGCACCATGTCTGTCAATGGGACTTTAGTGGGACCCATAGACATTCTCTCCCCTCTTTCTTTCTCTATTTTTCTATCTCTACTTTCTCTGTCTTTTTTCACTGAACTGCAAGCACATAGAGCTGTATACTGGCTTCCATATAGGCTTCTGACTGTCCAACCATGCCTCTCGACCGTCCACTCGTCTCGTTGTTGGATACATTGCTCGTCGACATTTTCTCTCCTCCATATTACTCTGTCAATCCAAGATTACCAACAATGACAACACATACAAAGTTGCTCTCAACTGCTCAACTTGGCCAAGGTTCCAACATTTTGTATTTTAAACCATGTATAATTTTTATGTATAATATTATATTATGTCTGTTTCCCATTGATTATCATGTTTAATGAGGTGTTGAAGATGTCTCTAGGCTTTTTATTTATGATGGACCTCCTTATTTATATTATTTTTTGCTGTTGCTCATTGATTCAATGTGATCTAAATGCAAAGTATAAATTGGATAGGTTAGATCAGATGCTACTCTTGATATGGCTTGATATGCTAATTACTACAATACAAATAACTATTACTACATTGGGATGAATAAAGGTTTTCTAATCTACTTGATGAGTTGGACCCATATTTTCTATGTAAAAAATTGAATGGAGTTTAAAGACATCTAATTGCAGCAAAATAAACATCTAATTGCAGCAAAATAATAATACAAAATTAAAAGAAATAGAAAAAAAAGAAAGAAAATGATAGGTTTCTATAGGAATCCTACCATGGGTAACAGTAGAAAGAATCTATCGTTAAACTCTGGATAC
Source organism: Protea cynaroides (assembly GCA_028583415.1). Classification (NCBI taxonomy): domain Eukaryota; kingdom Viridiplantae; phylum Streptophyta; class Magnoliopsida; order Proteales; family Proteaceae; genus Protea; species Protea cynaroides. Next base: position 40,249,615 of record CM053275.1, read on the forward strand.
CTACTAGAAAGTACTTTTTTCTTATTACATTGCTCATTCTTTTCTATCACTTCGATTCCCATCAATTTCTAGCCCTGACGACCAGCAGAATTCATTTTGCATACTATGTTGGAATTAGTCCAGCACTAAACTCTTGTTGTTTGGGTGTGGGTCGTTGCTAGATGGGTTGGGAAAGGTTGACAGATCAGTTCATTTGCTACCTCTCGTAGTGAGACAAGAGGACTGTTAAATATTAGGCCTTCTAGCATGTAGAGACATATAATACTTATATCCCACATAGACTGAAGCACCAAATACAATCCAACATGAAGAATGGAAACAAAAAAACACACTCTTCCATGAACTTAAATGGAACTCTTCTGGGCTTGGAGACTGACACCCAGGGTAGGTAGTGAATTACCATGTGATATATTTGATGATAAAATATATTGTGGCTCAAGCATGAGTAGCTAACCAAGTAGCTAATTTTGTGGCATCATTCTGTAATTTCCCAAGTCTCCATCTGATTGACCAGAAGTGGATATCTATACCTTCATTGCTTCCTCCATATCCCACGTCAGGTCTGTTTCATCCATATTACTAACTAGAGGCCTCTCACCTATGGTTTCAACAGTTTCTCAAAACCACTCATGCTTTCAGTTCTCCCCTTTTCTTTTCTTTTTTTTTCTTTTTTTAATTTTAAATTTTTATCAACTTATTGCCTTAATATTAATTGATGCCTTTGAATGAATATCTATCTAGACCATTAATAATACTCATATTTTACTGTATCAAACCACAATGGCAAACATAAGCAATTTGAACATTGATACTGCTATATGGTCAGCAAATAAACTCGACTATTTCATTATTCTAATTATAGACAACGTGAAAAATGGGAACAGAACAAATGCTACTTTTAGCAAAGCTTTATCTGGGTTGACGAGTACGAGGCATTTATTCACACAACCCGCATAGCACATGCATATCCGACCACATCTACTACTGGAGAAGTAGACAAGGGATGTGCCATAGTTGTGGGGGATCGTACTTTGATACTATTTTTGGCGGGATGTTCTATTTTCTTGTTTGTGTGGGTACTTGTGCTGATTATTTTTTTCATTTACGCTGACTATTCTTTTCATTTACGCTTCACGATTGGTGTAAATATTTTATTTTTATGTCGAACAATTACAAAATATATGTTTAATAGGAGATAATGGTTTTCGTTAACAAATTTTCATATTTGGTAAGATATTGGTTTAAATGCAATTCTGTAATATTTGAATCCTTTGAAAAAATATGTTCTAAAACAAATTTTACTAAACATCAAATAGATCAGAACAGTTTTCTCAGACTAGTTCTAAAACATATTTGCCAAATAATTTTAAGGCCAAAAGAACAACAAAAGAACACTATTCAGAATATAAATAGAAAAAGATCATCTCTTCAGGTTCATGACAAGAACACTTGAGAGCGTTACACACTAGCCTTTAAAACCCATTCTAACATTTCTCTTCTAAAGTGAAAGTGAACCGACCAAAGCCTTATGGAAACTCTTGAGGAGCAAAATGTCGTTTTTATAAATGAAATGTAGAAATGTTGAGTTAGATTATAAGAAGAATGCCACAATTGTTTCCTCCATCAAAGCAATGAACAATTCTAATAGTAATCTTTATTAGCTAAAACAGTTCACAATAAATCATGATTGAACTAACTCGACGATCTCTTCGTCTTGTTCTCATCCGACATCTGCAACCTCACTAAGCTCTCTCGTAGGTCTTTAAACGAAACTCCACCAATCTTCGATTCTGTCTCTTTATCTTCAATCTCTCTCAGTTTCATCAATCTCTCATTTAACTCCCCAAAAGAGAAAACCAGTGTTTACTGCCCTTAGTATCAGCAAAACGAAGTTTCTGAAGCTTCTCCCCAACTCACTGTAACTATCCATCTTCACGAACTCTTTCTTCAGCGATGGAGATTCGTGAAAGCCATTAACAGGAGATTAACATACCTCCTGGTCCTGGTCCGACGAATATCGAATCAGCCACTGCAGAAGTGTTCGAAGTATTCGATGCCATTGCCGTCATGTTTCTTGTAATGCCTCTGTCAATGTGTTCAGGGACTGACTTCTAGTTTCTCAGTCTCTCTTCAGGTTTTATGAATGGATGGATTAACGTAAAAAAAAATCTTGAAACCAGAGTCCCTCTCTTATATGCCTCCTTGTAACTGTCTCCCATCAAGACAGTTACAGGTGATGGCGGGTCCCACTTTGTACACGTGTCAGACTGACATGACAATAGGACCACATCAGTCCAACATTCTCCCACTTGGTCCATATTGCCACAAGTCAAGTGAGTGTAATGTGTTGCTTTCGTTGTACGGCCGTACATGAATTTAAGTTCCTTAAACATTCAAGATGAAAATTTCAATTCATGAATTATGGTGGTACATGTCCAGTATGTCGGTCACTTTCGTCCATGTATTACAATGAATTGTCATTTTCACGATGAATCCTAATGTGGATAATCCCAAAACTTCAGTGAATTAATCCCACGATCAATTCAGAATCAACCCCAAGGTCAATTTGAGGGTACAATTCTTAATGCCCTTTGGACTCAATGGGCTTCTGTCATTTTCAAGAAATTAATAGCGCTTACATTATAAATAACAGAAAAACAATTAGGTTCGGAAAACATCAACTTAAGGTTGCAACATTTCAAATAAACATCAGATACCGAAACGACGTAAGCCCATACATCCCACATGTCTTACAAAGACATTAGGTGGGAGCCCTTTAGTAAAAGGGTCAGCTATCATCTCTGAGGTACCAATATGTTCTATAGAAACATGATGATCCTGGACATCCTCTTTGACAATAAAATACTTAATTTCAATGTGTCTACATCGACTCACAGAGCATGTGTTGTTAGAGAACTTAACTGCCGAGGTGTTGTCACAGTAAATCCCTATTGGTCTTTCAATAGACGGAATAACTTGGAGGTCTATAACAAAATGACGTAACCACGACATGTGAGAGACTGCCTCATAGCATGCCACTACTTCTGCCTCCATCGTAGAAGATGCAGTCTTTGGTTGTTTCACACTTTTCTAGGATACTGCTCCTCTAGCTAGCATAAAGATGTATCCTGAAGTGGATCTCCTTGTATCACCACATCCAGCATAGTCCGAATCTGAATATCCGACTAAGTCCAAATTTTCAACATGTCGATATGTCAACATATAATCTTTGGTTCCCTGGAGGTATCTGAATACCTTCTTTGCCGCGGTCCAATGCGACACACCAGGATCTTGCTGAAATCTTCCTAAAACTCCCATTGCGAAAGTGATGTCTGGCCTTGTGTAAACTTATGCGTACATCAAACTACCAACTGCTGACGCATATGGGACACTATGCATTTGTTGTTGTTCTAGAACTGTCTTAGGACATTGATCCAAGCTTAGTCTGTCACCTTTGATCACTGGTGCTACACTAAGTTTACAGTTCTTCATGCAGAAGCGTTCCAATATTTTCTCGATATATCATTTCTGGGACAATCCTAAGAACTTATTGGATCGGTCCCGGTGAATTTCTATGCCTAAAACATAAAAGGCTTCACCCATATCCTTCATATCAAAATTAGACGCCAAGAACTATTTTGTCTGGTGCAATAGACTATGATCATTAGAAGTCAAGAGTATGTCATCCACATACAGTACCAAGATGATGAAACAGCTTCCCTCTTTCTTAAGATAGATACATTGATCAGCACGATTCTCCACAAAACCAAAAGAAGTAATCGTGTTATCAAATTTAAGGTACCATTGTCGAGAAGCCTGTTTTAATCCATATATGGATTTCTTGAGCTTACAGACTAAATGTCCTTCACTGTCATTTGAGAATCCTTCTGGCTGCCTCATGTATACCTCCTTTGAAAGGTCACTATTTACGAATGCCGTTTTGACATCCATTTGATGTAGCTCGAGGTCAAAATGGGCTACAAGAGCCATAACGATCCTAAAAGATTCTTTTCTAAAAATTGGTGAAAAGGTCTCTTTATAATCAATATCTTCCTTTTGATTAAACCCTTTCGCCACAAGTCGGGCTTTATATCTTTCGATGTTACCAGTGGAATCTCTTTTGATTTTAAAAATGCATTTGCATCCCACAGGGGATGCTCCACTGGGTAATTCGACAAGATCCCAAACTTGGTTCTTATACATAGAATCCATCTCATCCTTCATGGCGTTAAGCCATAGAATGGAATCATTACAGTTCATGGCTTGTGAAAATGATGTTGGATCTTGATTAATCCCATCACCACCATCACTATTTTGGAGGCAAACTTGATAATCAGAAGATATTTCCGGTTTTCTGACTCTGGAGGATCTTCTTAACACTGTTTGATCATCAACCTCATTTTGAACTTGAGAAGGTTAAGTAACAGGTTCTGCAACAACTTCGTTGTTATGAGGCATCGGTTCAACAGGCACCTGTTCATTTGGTATTCAGTAGATGATGATCCTCTATATACAACAATTGGAGGAATATATCCTCTGAATTCTCGTGTGGGACTAGGAACTTGTATAGATTATTCATCAAATTGAATGTTCCGGATGTCTTGACTCCCACTGTTGTTGCCATCCTCCAGAAATTTGGCATTTTTAGATTCTACAATTGAGGTTGTATGTGAGGGACAAAAGAACCTATAGCCCTTAGATCTCTCAGGATAACCAATAAAGTATCCACTGACAATTCTAGGATCTAACTTCCTTTCATGCGGGTTATATATCATGACCTCAGCTGGACAGCCCCATATACGTGTATGTCTTAAACTGGGTTTCCATCATCTCCAAAGTTCATAAGGTGTCTTTGGAACTGCTTTTGATGGTACCCTATTGAGGATATACACTGCAGTCTTAAGGGCTTTACTCCATAAACTTAACGGACGTTTAGAATTACTTATCATACTTCTGACCATTTCCATAAGTGTCTGATTTCTTCTTTCAGCAATGCCATTTTGGTCAGGAGACCCAGGCATGGTATATTGCGGGACTATACCTTGTTCTTTAAGGTAACGGGTAAATGGTCCAGGATTCTGTCCAGATTCCATATATCTTCCATAATATTCCCCACCTTTATCTGATCGAACAATCTTAATGATTTTTTTTCAGTTTATTTCTCAACTTCAGCTCTGTAGATCTTGAAAACACGTGCTTCATCTTTATGATCTATGAGATAGAAATACATGTATCTGGTATGGTCATCTATGAATGAGATAAAGTATCTCTGACCGTTCATACAAGGTGTAGAAAATAGACCACATATATCTGCGTGTATGATTTCAAGTGTCTCAGAACTATGTCGAACACCTTTATTAAACATGTTGGTCTGCTTACCCTTTATGCAGTCCACACAAGTCCCAAAATCTGAGAAGTCTAGGGTTTCTAGGACTCCTTCACTCACCAACTTTTTGAGTCTATTTATAGAGATATGTCCTAACCTCTGGTGCCAAAGTTTGGATGAATTCTCATTCACAATAAACCTTTTATTGCCAATAGTATCAGAAGAAGTAAGTAAATTATTTTAAACACAGGATCTAAATGTATTAAATATAATCCATCTACAAGAGAACCAGAACCGAACAAAATATTGTTTCGGTACAAACTGAATACAGTACCATCAAAATTAAACACAAAAAACACAAAACCTAAAGGTGTTAATCTTGAAACAGTTATCAAGTTCTTGGAAAAAGACAGAATATAAAAACAATTATTTAAATCCAACACAGCTCCAAATTATAGGATGAGTCTGTAAACTCCAACAGCCTCTACTTGAGATTGCACCCGATTTTCTGAGTAGATGCTCCTCTCATTTTCTTTTGGTGGCCTTGTTTGCAGAGACCCCTGCAAGGTATTGGCAGCATGGATTGTTGATCCAGAAACAATCCACCAATTATTGTGATGAGTATTCACTAAATTAGACTCAAAACAAACAAATGACATACCTTTGTTTTCCAAACAAGCTTTGAACTTGGCACAGTCTTTCTTATAGTGTCCCTTCTTTCTGTAAAAGAAGCACTTGGGTTCTTTAGGTTTGTCCTCTTTTTTCATAAGCTTCTTACCCTTTTTCAACCAAGGCTTGGTTGACTTGCTGGACTGTCCACACTCCTTGAAAGTCAAATTGGCACTCTTAGCTTTAGATTCTCTCTTTAAGCGTCCCTCTTCTTGTACGCATCTGGTCAGGAGTTCATTTGCAGAACATTTCCTGTCTTGCTCATTGAAGGTAACCTTAAAGGTCTCAAATTATTTAGGGAGAGTATTGAGAATATGGTGCACAAGGTAGACTTTCGGAAGGTCTATCTCATAGTCTTTCAGCTGGGCTACAATCTCTTGCCTTCATGATGTGATCACGTACATCCTTGCTTTCATTGTACTTTATAGCTTCAAGCTTTGCTATCAGAGTGCTCACTGTAGAACTGTCAGTGCTGACATACTGCTCCTTAATAGCATCAAGATATTCCCTTGCAGTAGGCTTGTCGGGAATAGACCTTCTGATTGTCCTACTCATATTGGCCCTAATGAGCCTCAAACTCATATTGTTGCTTCTCTGCCATTTTGCATAGTAGTCTCTCTGATCTTGTGTGCTTTCATCAGTGAGATCTTCAGGTTTTTCCTCATTGATAGCCAAATCAAGGTTCATACAGCCTAGGGTTAGTTCGAGCAACTCGAGCCATTCAGCATAGTTTTCCCCATTCAATATAGGGAGCCTCATTTGATTCTCCAGTACAACTACAATCAAAACAATAACTTAATAAGTGAAATGCTCACTAACTCAATAATGAAAAAGCCAATGCTTAATCATAAACAAAATGTGACTTGCTACAACTTACCTTTGGGCAAAAGTTGTAACTTATCACAAGTTGTTACTTAGATGCTGATATCAAGTCATAATGATAACGTCAGCAATAAACCAAAACTCCTCACAGTCTACCTTTGGGCAAAGACTGTGATTTGTGAGGTCTATTTCTTAATTAATAAGATTGAAACACATTACAATCAAGCTAAAAAGAATCCCATACCTTTGGGCCATAAGAATTCCTTCTGCCTGAATGCTTTATATTCCATCTTATTCCAACTCATACATGAAGATTGACTACTTCCCTTTGGGGACAAGTGCCAAAATCCATGCACAAGTTGCATTACAAATGATGCCAAAGAAATTTATTCAATAAACTGCCTCTTATACTGAGCATAATGGACTTCTTAAAATTGTGGCAACAATTTAGTCCCTCAGTGGCAAGTTTTGCAAATAAATTTGCATCACATACCCATATCTTTAGTGTGTCACATGAAACTTTAGTGTGACACATGGGTTTCATAGTTTTATAACATTGAAAAGCAGCAATAGACAATAATATAATCAAAACAACAATTAAAATTAACCAAATAATGCTGAATACATTATGTTATACATACAGTGACGTTTTATCTATAATTGTCACTAACAAAAATTAGACCTTTAGCGACGTTCAGAACATACTGTCACAACATAAATAGTCACTATGCAAGACATTTTGCGACGTTTAGAGCAGACTGTCACAACAGAAACAGTCACTATTCAAGACCTTTTGCGACGTCCTGAACAGACTGTCACAAAACGTTCAGTCACTTGAAAAGTGACATCCGGTCTGTAACTAAGCAATGGTGATAGATAATAAAAAAGCAGTATAAAAATGCTAAATAACACCATAAACAGAATCTTAAACATTACAAAACGGGTTAGGGTCAAACCGGGGTGAACCAAAAGAAACCAAGTCCAACCGGTTCAACACAGACCAGTTCAAAAAGGTTCCGGGTCAAAAAATGCCATGGGTTAGAGTTTATAATTTTTTTTTAAATTCTTTAAAAATGTCTAAAAGGACCAAAAAGCCCACAAGATCATATCATATTTTCAAAATGAGTGCCATCAATTTAACCGAATGCATTTCTAAAAGATACGGCGGTCCCAACGGCTCTGAATCGTGCCGAATATTTTGGCACTCCCCTTGGAAAAAAGGAGAGCACCACGGCACCGCCGCAACCAACCAAACCGATGATCCCAGCGCAAGCCATCTGTAGCAATTGCTGCTGGCCGCGCATCGCAAGGCTACGACATGCTGCCCCTTGCGGGCTGGCCTGTTGCGGCTAGCGCTATTAGTGGCAGTGCTGCTGGCCTACCGCTGTAGGTTGTACAGTGACTGCGGGCCTGCGGGCTTGTGGGCCGGCAGCCATGCAGGTGCACACCTGCAGGCAGCCCTCACACGATTGCCCGAAAGCATTCCAGAAATATTTTTTATTTAAAAAATACACCGACATCTTGATCCGAGGAACAAAGAAAAAAAAACTGACCGACGAGGCATGCGATTCTCGCTCTGATACCATATGAAGCCATTAACAGGAGATTAACATACCTCCTGGTCCTGGTCCGACGAATATCGAATCAGCCATTGCAGAAGTGTTTGAAGTATTTGATGCCATGCCATCAAGTTTCTTGTAATGCCTCTATCAATGTGTTCAGGGACTGACTTCTGGTTTCTCAGTCTCTCTTCAGGTTTTATGAATGGATGGATTAACGTAAAAAAAAATCTTGAAACTAGAATCCCTCTCTTATATGCCTCCTTGTAACTATCTTCCATCAAGACAGTTAAAGATGATGGCGGGTCCCATTTATACACGTGTCAGACTGACATGGCAATAGGGCCACATCAGTCCAACAATTCAGCCTCCTTTGCTCTCCATTCCTTTCCAAAAATAGAAGAAGGGAGTGGCTTTGATCCTCCAACAACAAAAGACCAAGTCGAAGAAGGCTCTTGCGGCTGCAGCTTCAGACTACTTCTGAGAGCGCTAAGAGACATAGGATCAATGGCTCTACCGCCCGTTCCTCCGAAACGATCACTCGAAGGTTGGCTTCCACTTGATGCTCGAAGCTGCCGTAAGCTCTCGTGGATAGCATCGAAAGAGGGCTTTCCACTCTTGCCACTTCCGACTTTATCGTTTTCTCCTTCGCTCTTTTCAATTACATTTCTCTTGTAGAGGTCCTGAAATGAGATAGCTTGAGAAGACTTCTGTTACGATCACCATCACCACCTATCATAATATAACGGGCCGTAGGATTAAAAATTGTTATAGCCATGGATCTATAACTGAATAGAACTTTCTACAGATGTAATCTGTTATATAAACAACAAGAGAATGGAATAGAAGACAAGCAATTACAAACCGATCTCCTCCTCCTCTGTTCTTCTTCCCTTCTTCATCTCTCTTTCTAGGAGGTCGACTACCCTCGAAGTAGTCATTTCCGATACGGTTCGTGTCACTGGTGCTTTCACTGAGAGATCTTCCATGGACTCTCAGCACGTGTGGATGGATGAACATCGAAGGATCTTCTCTGAGCTTTCTCGGCTCATGACCTCTATGGAAGAGAAGGTGGATAGAATCTTGCAACAGCAGCTGTCCGTGACCAACCAACCCAACCCACTAGCACCCTCCCTGCCCACTGCCGACTTTATCACCACCACCCAACCTACTGGTTACCCATCCTGCTTCACCTCAGTCCACTTCGACCTCCTTCGTCGTTTTTCACCAACACCAACACCCATAGTTCCAGCACCATTAACATTTCCGCAACTTCTTCTAGATGAACCTAACCTACCTCCTGATAGAAAAACTAAGAAGATACCCACATCAAACCCAGTCTCAGCCTTCCCAACTTCAATCTCAGTTTCAACCTCAACCCTTAATCCTCCGTCAAACCACCCCAGTCCGACCACCAACCCTCTGAAGCTTCTTGTGAACCCATCGCTACCTATGGTTTCTTCCTCAATCTCAACTCTGATCAGACTGCCCACAACAAATCCCCTTCCACAACCCCTTGTTCCTGCGGTCAATTCCCTTCCACAATCCCCTGTTCCCCGAACTCAACCACAACCCCAACCTCAAGCCTTAATCAAAACCTACACACAACCCTGGATTTCTTCCTTCCAGCACAATCCAACCACCAGATTCTACTTACCAGGGAGGGATCCACCTTCGACAAAAGAGCTCTCCATCGTTGAGAAGTTTTTACCTCTGCAACTTGCAATGGATCATACTTCTGTTGCTTCAAAGACATCCGTGACATCGACGTCAAAATTGATGGAGACAAAGTCACCTGGTATTGTAAAATCTAGGCAGAGAGCTGAGATGTATGGGACGGAGCCCTCTTGCTGCAAGCGTCGACAACTTTTTCTTCTGGTGTATGCCTCAAACAACGATGATCTACCAAATACTGTGCTGTGGGTTGGATTAAAACCCCCACTGCTACTCCCAGAGCAGCTCAGACTTGGTCTCGTTGCCCTTTTGGTCTTAGATCAGGATGATGACTCTGATGTTGTAAGTCAGATGCGGCACATCCTTGAATCAAATCGTAGCTCTACTATCTCTAACCAAATCTGTCACGACTCCCATAAGCTAGGCTTCTTCCAGGTTTTGATCCATCGCAGGATAAACTACAAAGATCTCCGCAATGGAATCTTCAGTTCTGACAATGCTAAGTGGAAGGAGCAAAGACCTTGCAGAATTGTTCGATCGATCTCAAAAGGATTCAGAATTTCCATGGATGAGAGGGATCAACCGATGGATGCAATGTTCTTGGATGAGCTTTGTTCTGGAATCACATACAAATCGAACATACCCAAAGTTGTGATGTCTCTGGAGAACTGCGCGACGATGAAGGAAGGGAGGGTAGAGGCATCGATTGTGATGTTCGGGGTGTTGGACGAACTGTTCAAGAAGACAGGGGTAAGGCCGAAGGACATCGGTGTTCTGGTTACTACCAGCTTGGGTTTGTAGGTCGACCTTGAAGTGCTTAGGATGGAGAAATTGGAGGCTGCGAAGAAGAAGACGATGTATATCGAAGGATTCCTTTCGAATCATGTTAGGCACCGTACCGGTAACAAAATAGGGTTGTCGAACTCCAGCAAAATAGATCTCAAGGACCGGCAGCGTGACCTTCTGGACTCCATCATGGCCTTCTTTCAACAAGAGAAGTCGGCGTTCGAAGTGAACTTCCTCTGCTGTCTGCTACGATCGGTGATCTCTTATGGAGTTGGAGAAGAAAGGCTGAAAGTTTATGTACCTATTCTTCTCTTGAATCCATCACAGACAAGGGAAATAGAGAAAACATGGGAATCTCAACGACCACCATATGCTACTTGTCACGCTCTTTGGCATTCTGGCCCTGTAGTATCTCCGCGTGTAATGGCAACACAATATGCATCAGAATTTTTATGGGGGAGCTGGTGTTTCTTTTTGGGGTGTGGGGATACACTTTTTGTGGTTTTGGGGAGGGGGTCCGCCCGTTTTTGGGGGGGGAAAAAAGGGACCAAAAATTAGTGGTTCCGCAACCCTTGATTATTTTATAATAGGAATATCTTTCTTCCTCAAAGGCCATGAATGGTTCCTTGAGTGGGCCCCAATGTTAGCTGTAGCTTCTTTTGGCAAGCATGGATCGAGCAAACCCACATGAGGTAAAATTGAAGTCAGATTTCAAGAGAGGGTGATGAACATGAAAGGTTCTTTTGGGGTGTTGCCATTCGGAGTTGAAAGCATTGTTGAACAGTGGAACAAAGGTCGTTGGACATCCCTGGTTCTTTTCCAATGGTTGGGATATCTAACAGGCAGTTGGAGGTGGTGGTTTGATAAATCGATAAGTGGCACAACTCATCCTCTTATAGATGGGCCAACTGTCTATTCTAATGCTTGTGATGGCAATTTGGACACACTAGCAGCTGCTCTTGATAAAAGTCAGGTTCAATCACTCTATTTGCTTACTTGCATTAGGGGGGTACAGCCAGCTATCAGTCACAGGGACACTAAGGTTAGTAATTTCTTTTTGGATCACTGAAGAGAGGCTCGCTGCATTATTCATTTATTGTGGACAAATTGTTGGCTGTCCAGTTTGTGATGATCCTCATTCGGTTCTTTATTGAGTTCGCTGATGAACAAAGTGCAAGAGTAGCTCTCAACCTTGGTGTGGCTGCATATATGGTAGACGTATGGGCCACGTGGTGTCATTTTTACTTCTTAGTCCAAGCAACGTTCCTCAACTCTCAGTCATCATGGGTCTATATTTTTCGATGTTTGTATTTTTACTTGAACCTTGAGGACAAGGTTCTCATTGAAGGGAATGACAATGTTACGATCACCATCACCACCTATCATAATATAACGGCCGTAGGATTAAAAATTGTTGTAGCCATGGATCTATAGCTGAATAAAACTTTCTACAGATGTAATCTGTTATATAAACAACAAGAGAATGGAATAGAAGACAAGCAATTACAAACCAATCTCCTCCTCCTCTGTTCTTCTTCCCTTCTTCATCTCTCTTTCTAGGAGGTCGACTACCCTCGAAGTAGTCATTTCTGATACGGTTCGTATCAACTTCTCGCTAGGCGGAGGAGCGGCTGATCTGAGACGAATTTCAGGGAGATTTTTGTGGATTTCTTCTAGAGAAGCGACCTTCGAATGTTTCCGAGCAGTGAATGAAGGAGTTTCCTTTGAAGAATAGGGGGAAACCCTTCGAGGAGCTGAAGACAGATTTAGACTGGATTTAACGTCACTGAAATATGAAGAGAATGAAGGAGCCGATGGAGACGAGGATTCCTTCTTGCCTTCCCCATCATTTGATTCATCAGAAGGAGGTGGAGAAGATGATGACGGAGAAGAAGAAAATAGTTGGACGAAAGTAGGGTTTCGTAAATTTATACATTTGGATCTCCACTGCAGTGCCATTGAATTTAACTGAGTGATGAAACCCAACCTTCCTAAGCACAAATACAAAAATGTTGAAATCGAGAAATGTGCAAATTCAGTGACAAGGACTCTGTGCCGATCTTATCATAGGAACCGAGTTTTGGGTGAGTTTCCCAAACCTGATTTTGAAATGCATTTCTTTTATGGTTTTGATTTAGGATGATGGTGTTGATGATAACGGAAGCACCCACGCATCGAAGACAGAGTTCAAGAGAGAAACAACATCAAAGACAGAGTTCAAGAGAGATTTGAATCAGATTTGGGAAAGAATCCCCCAAATCGAGAAATTGCCAAATTCGCTTGAGCCCGGACAAGGCATGTTTTGGGTTCAATGTTATCGTAAATCCTGTTAGGGTCAGATCAAGTTGGGTTGAAGCTTCGGGCTGAATCTGCCCGGCCCAGCCCAGCCTTGTAAACTTGTTATATATGTTCTTTCAATGATCTTTACCAGAGGAGCTTAGAAAGCGAAGAACGATAACTCACAACCCGCCTCATCCTCTCTCACAAGCGTCTGTCGGACTTCATTCGTCAACATTTAGATTTTAAAATCATATATATATATATATATATATATATATATATATATATATATATATATATATATATACTTACTGTAGTTCTATTATCCCCACTGGCAACGATGAAGAAACCCAATCGAATTCATTTTTTCTTCTAACAATCAGCAAAATGAATTATATTAAAGAAATATAAATGTTATACAAGTCATCTATGTTAGATTTTATGTTGTCATTGTTGGTAACTTGGCTGATGTGACAGTGTTTGTGAGCATTCAGTCAGAGGAATGAGGAGAGAGAGTGTCAGTGCAGTGGCAAAGATGGAGTAACCTCGTATGTGTGTTCTACAATGTTCTACATATATTTTAGATGACTTGCAATGAGTTGATATGATTTTACACTAATTTTGATGAGAGAGAGTGTCTGTGGATCCCACTGGTGATGTGGCATAGTTTCTGATGATGTGGCCGAGTTTCTAATGATGAAGCAGTGTTACGACACGTTGAAGCATTACATGAAGAAAGAAGATGTAGAGAGAGAATGAGGAGAGAGAAACTAGAAAGAGAAAGAGGAAAGAGATTGTGGGTGGGACCCACGGGTGTGGAAAGGTGACATGTCAACACGGCAGCCCCCACGGCACTTGGCATGCATGCACGCAAAGTTTTAATTCCAAATTCCTAAGTTTTATAGACTTTTAACTTTGGACCTATTTTTGGTGGGTCCCACAGCAGGTTCATGGAGATCGGGCATTGGAAAGATGTAGAGCGTTGAGTTAGTTTCCAACGCAACTTGAATCACTCAATTCTGACTTCGGATGAGGGAGATATCTCGATTCTCGTTGAAACAGTCGAAAAATGACAAAAATAAGAGCTCTCGATGAGTATATATGGTAACAGGGAAAATAATAATATTGTATAAAAGTAAGAGGGCCTCTTTACAATTATCGAAAGTTAAAGGATGGCACAGCAATTATCACTATTTGATAAAGAAACCAATTGGATGGCTAATAATAAGCCACGTCGCCAAGATCCAGATCGGATGGATCTAAAAATAGCGGGCTAATGTGTATTGGAGCCGACGGGACTTGATGCTCCCGCGAGGCTTTTCATTGGTCAGATGAAACTTTATATAATGTACCGAGATGCATAGAGGATGAAGTTTGATACGGTAATGCCCGCATACGGCGTAGAGGCAGACGGATTTGATCCAGCGGTCGAGAGCTTGTCCGATTGTCGCATGACGTGATTAGGCCGATCTGACGGTCCATACAAGATCTTGCCATTTTATGGTCAATCCAATGGTCTGCCATAGATTTAGCAGTGGACCAATCGTAAAGCGAAAGCGCATGTGCGGGCGGCAATTCGGTGTAGCGAGTGTACACAGTAACAGTCCAAAATATTCCATTTGGCTTAATTCTATTGGCCGAACTTCAAACTGACATAACTTCTTCATCCGAACTCCAAATCGGTCCGTTCAAGTTGCAGTTTCCATATTTTTGGATTCTATACCTATTGGGCACCATTAAAAGTAAAAAAAAAAAGATAAAAATTGAAAAGAGCATTTAAAAGGCAGAGAGAATGTTTTCTAGGGTTTCGTACCATTTGGGAGTGATCAATCACCAACTACCTCTTCTCTGTGCATCAATAGAGTGCTAAATCCCTTTGAGAGGTCAGTAGAGCTTTTATTTTTATATTCATGGTGATTATGAGTTGTGTGGAAGAGATTGAGAGTCTATGAGCGAGGTGTCCTCTGTGAATTGATCTCTATTATCATTGAAGGCTGTTAGAGAGTACCTGAGAGCAGTGTGAAGCTTTAGAGAGATTGTTGGCCATTTGAAAGCATTGTTTTGAGATTTTTCAGTTCCCTATCTATTTATGGTTTCAATATATTGTATGCTAGCGTAGGTGAAAATTATTGAATGCCTAGCTAGTTTGGGAAAAATTGTAAGGCATTGTTATAAGCCTAAAAAATTGTTATTTGCTTCCCGTGGGTGCGGGTCAAGCGTGGTGTGTTCAGTGGGTGCTGGACACTGGCTGTAAAAGCCTGAATCTTGGTGTTGGTGCGCCCTTTCAGTTTTATGTTGGAAAAACCTAGGGTTAATATCCTTGTCTTGTTAAAGACTAAAAGTTGAGTATTGAGTAAATACGGAGCCCGTTGGGCATTACTCCGTGGACTAGCCATCACACACTGTATTGGTGAACCACGTAATATCCTTGTATTGATTGTTTTATCTTTCTGGCATATTTTGGAGTTCGTGGAATGACTTGCAGGTTGGGTGTGCAAATCTGGTAGACCCGGTCACTGAGTGGTAGCAAGGTTGATTTGCATGCGCTTGTGTGTGTGTGAAAAGTTAGGTCTCCATCAGCTCCGGACAGCAGTGAATAACTAGGAAAATTTTTCAGACACTGATTCACCCCCCCTCTTAGTGTGATATCAAGTTCATCAATCTATTGGTCTACCCTACCTTCGGTAATGCCATCAGCAAGGCCCAATAGAAATCGAAGTCTAAATGGACATAATCCTTACCTTTGGCAGTGCCATCAGCAGGGATACGCCCAGGGCTACAATTTTAAGCTTTAAGTAAATGTATAATGAGGTTTGTGGGAAGCATCCCATACCGCTTCATGTGCTACAAAATCAAGGCACAACCTCCAGAAGTAAGATCTTCTAACAAAGGTAGTCCTTTTTGCTAAACAGTCAGCTAATGTGTTTGTCTCTCTGTAACAAAGAATGTATCTCAAATCAAAGTTTGGACAATCTTGTGTAATGGCCCCCGATTCCTGCAGATATTGGCTCGGCACATTGCCTGATCTCAAAGATGTGATCACCGAGCCCAAGTTTTTCTATCCATATTTTGGTATACCCCAGCCTTTTCGCTTCTTATATCCCCTTCAAAGCTCCTTTGATTTAACCACCAAATTCGATTTCACACCCAAGTACTGTGCAAAGGCTGCTTAGACATGACTATGCTCATCTCGAACTACTCCTGTTGAAGCTTTTCCTGGGTTTCCCAGATTGCACCCATCAATGTTGACTTTACACCATAGCTGAATCGGTGGTCTCCAGAATAGTTGAGTTATCAAGGTTTTAACTCTTGCTTTTGTTTCAAGCTGTAAATGCTTTACAATCTGTAAATCATTTACAGATTTTATCATATAGGGACAGAATAACGATATTTCATGATAACCGTCTCGAATCCACGCCATTATCATATTTTTAGATGGAGCAGTATTCCAGTAGCAGCTCTCGTTCCTAGATCGCCATATGCAAGCAAGAACTAGGAAACACACCTGATCCCGGAGCTCTTTTAATGGAACCACTAGGCTTTTCCTTGGCCATCAACTGAGAAGATCATCTTGCATATGAACAGTCTTCCATTGCAATCCGAAGATCCCCACTACCCCCTTCCAAACTCTTTCTGCAAATGTGGAAACTGTAAAAATGTGATTGCAAGTCTCTTCTTGTTTCTTGCTTGCATAAGTAGCACCTAGATGATAGAGTCACATGTTTCTTTTGAATCATATCATCTGTCGGCAGCCTTTTATGGCACCATCTCCATGCCAAAATGGAATTTCTTGGTGTCATTGTCTTTTCCCACACCTTTGTTGCCCAGCTTGATTTTAATCCCTCGTCCCTCTAGTAAATTCCATGCTGATTTTACTGAGAACACACCATTTGGCTCTACTATCCATACTAGCAGATCCGGCACACCTAGTGAAAGTGGTATTCTCCTTACCTCTTCAAACAAGTGTTGTAATGGTTGTGAGGTTACCACTGGTAGTTCCCATCTTCCTTCTTCGATAAATCGTGATAGAGGAGCATCAAAGTTTCTGAAATTCCTTAGGTCCAGCCCAAGCATTTCCTCCAAAGAATGATCACCTAACCACTTATCCCTCCACATGTTAATTCTTGAGCCATCACCAATAATCCACCTAGTATGTTTTGCTGTCCAGTCCCACAAACCTCGAACACTTGCCCATATTGGTGAGGTACCAGCAGACTTCCTCAAGGTTCCACCCTTTGCTAGATATCACCCTTTCATAAATCTTGCAAATTCTATATTTTCAGATTTGATCTTTCAGATTTGCTTACACAAGGATTTGTTGTTTATATCTTTCATCTTACGAATACCAAGACCACCTCCATTTTTTTGGTTTGCATACTATCTCCCATTTTAGTGTTACAGCTTTCTTTTTGTTAGGATCCCCTCACCAACTCTATCCGACCTACATTAGATAAAAGTTTACCATTTCAGATGGAGAATTTCTTACGAAACCTATCCATCAAAGGTCCAAAATACTCTTTCCTTGATCTTCCGTGGTAGAGGTCAACTCCTAAATATCGAGTTGGGAACCCAAATAAAGGTAAACAAACAAAATCCTTTCTTTTAATTTATTTTATAATGTGTGACAGAGAGACTCTCAAATTCACTCCCTTAAATAGTTTTGGTTCTAGGGATAATCGTATCAAATTCATAGAAAGAAGAGGACTTGGAGAAGATGTGTAAGACCTGTGCCAAAATCCCGTTATGGTATGACCATTTTGGGCATGTGTCGGGTCTTCCCACGTGCAAACATATCAGGTTGACATGACCGAAGACGATGACATACCTATGAGGTGACACAAAACCACTAACTCGAACCTCCCATGTCATTAAAGTGCACAAAAGTGCATGTAGAGAAGTCTAGGACCCAGCCTATACGACCACCAAGGGCCTGGCATGCATGCACCTAAGCTAGGTCCGACTGGAGACAGAGGAGGTACGGTTGCGCAACTACCACACGTTGTCCCGCCATACCCTGTGCGCAAACTGAATTGGTGATAGATTGGTTGTGGGTCCCATTGATTTGAATCCTATCTTCTCCCTTCATGGAAGGTCGACTGTGATTGACTCTATTCATGGTAGGCTTACCATGCATGAGCCGAGAATGGAATGAGAGGGAGGAGGATCTTCTTCATTCGATTCTTGTGCTCCACCATATCGATTTTTGGCATGGGAATGGATTCATTCTATCAAATCGACCATACCAATAGAGGTCAATGCAAAGACTCTGACGCACAAATCTGGAAGAAGAGAGAAAAGAGAGAAAGAGAAGAGAGGAAGAAGAAGATGAGAAGAGAGGAAGAGTTTCCTCTAAGTACCGCCCAAAGAGGGAAGAAGAAGAGGCAACGTAGAGAAAGAAAGAGAAGGAAAGGAAGAGAGAAGGAAGAGAAAAGAAGAAGAACAAGAACTCGCCTCTACAAGCACGGGTTTATTTGAGAGATCGAAGGAAACAATTTTTTTGTAAGTATCCTCCAACTCTAAGATCTGAATCAGTTAATGGAATTTAAAGGTGTTATGTGGGAAAAACATCATCCACTTAAAATATTACACGTGGCAACACTCATCTTCGGAGCCGACCACATTTGATGCATTATGCTCAGCTTATACCGCTCGGAGTCACAGTCCTTTTATGACACGGTACCGGTCGGAGGTATAGACCTACTCGGTTACGTTTATGGTCAGAGGTCAGAGTCCTAAAGCGACTATGTCACGGCAGAGGAGTCCTTCTCCTTGTGTGATACGACGCCAACTATCACGGCTCTGTGACCACACATATGGTGATACGAGTCACTCTTCCTGTTGATCGACTTGGCTTCCTTGGCTGTAGTCTCCCACTCCTGCTCGGAGTCTATGACTTGGGTGTCCCTCAGAGTGACACTTGGCAGTCCTATTGGCGATCTACTTCCCTGAGTCCTGGTGCCTCCATGCCTCTTCCCAATCTCTATAAGTAGAGGACGATCCCTCAAGGTAATTCATTCACAATCTCCCCCTTACGATCTAATAATCTCATAACCATTCTCATACACCCAAACTCTCTCATCGTTCCCCTCTTTTTCTAAACTGGAGATAGCTTCCTGCTATCTCTTGCTGTTTACATTGGGAATCTGACTTAGGCATCAGAGTGTACCCAGGGCCTAGTCGCCCAACTCTGTTGTCTCATCTCTGTGATTGCAGGTTGCTTGGATCGTAGATCGACGGGCGATTTCCAACTGTAACAGTTTGGCGCCCACCGTGGGGCCTCCTTGATTGAGTTTGACGAACGGTGCACGAAGACTTTAACTTCGAACCATTTTCGATGGCACACAGGAGAACTTGTGCCCAGGCTTCACACCAACCATCTGAACCTTTCGTGCAAGTTTAGGTCGACAGCAGCGGAAGTACGCCGGGGACCAACCATACCCCGACACCTGTTCCGACACCAACGGCGACAACGCCGCAACCACCGCCTCAATACGTGACTCGTCAGCAATTTGACAAACTGAGGCAACAGATCGACCAGTTGGCTCGAGCCTTAAAGGGTTCTCGAGCAAGTAATTCGATCCCCAGAGGGTCAGGAGCGAACCCTCCACCCGCACTAGCGACAAACGCACCACAAGCGGCCCAGTCAGGGGCACATCAGCCCCCTGCGCCGATGACGTCAGCGAGAACCACACCGAGCAATTCTCCCTTGGGACCTCGTGATCGGAGCAGAGGTTCTCACCACCCTGCAAGAAGCGTAGGAGGGTCATCCGATCGGCATCATCCAATCGACCGTCATCAGGCACAGGGAGCACATGGAGCACCTCCTCCGCCTGAGGGGGATGCGAGGTTTTTTCTCGACGCCCTCTGCCAGCAGAGAGTCAATTTGGAGACGCTGACGACGGTTGCAGCGCCACCACCGGCCACTCCCCAGTCAGAGGTCGAGAGGCAGTTGTTGGAACTGACTACTCGGCTTCAGCAGGTGGAGTAGAACAAAGTCGCTCCACTGAGGACGGCCTACACCGCCATCACAACACTTTCTGACGAGATCATGAGGGCTCCCCCTCCTGACAATTTCAAGATGCCCGTCCTAAACTCGTACAACGGGAGCACTGATCCCGAGTAGCATTTGGACGCGTTCGTCTCCACGATGCTTTTCTACCCTCTCAGCGACAGCCTCATCTGCAGAGCGTTTCCTTCAACGCTCAAAGACGATGCCCGCACATGATTTAACAACCTACCTCCAAGGAGCATCACTTCGTTCGAACAACTGTCGAACAAGTTCTTGACGCACTTCTAGGCCAGCCGAGTGCGCAAGAAGACATCTTATCATCTATCGACGGTCAAGCAGCAGAAAGACGAGTCCTTGTGGGACTTCATCAGGTGCTTCAATATAGAAGTGCTGGAGATCAAGGATGTCGAGCCCGCAATGCATATGTCCAGCTTGGAGGCCAGAGTAACGGACAAAGAGCTTTGTTGGTCCCTTCCCAAAAAGCCCCGGAAGAACTTAGACGATCTGCTTGCCAGACGCGAGAAATACGCTTCAACAGACAAAACGACAAAGGCCCAGAAAAATAATGCGGTCAACAACCTAAAGACCGATCAGAAGCCTGTCGACAAAAAGAGGTCCGAGTTGGTAGACCGAGCGCCAAACTCTAGCGACCTTAAGAAGAAAAGGTCCGGCAAAGAGCAGGAACACCAACACCCGTACAAGACCTTCGATTACTACACTCCGCTCACCACTTCGATGACGGAGATCTTGGAGGTAATCAGGAATGATCAGAACCTCCGACCCCCACCGAAGGCTCTAGGTGACAAAATGAAATAAAGACCGCTCCAGATATTGTCGCTTCCATCGCGACCACGATCACGATACAGATGAGTGCAAGTACCTCAAGGGGGAAATTGAGGATCTCATCCGGAGGGGTTACTACCGCAATTTCGTTAGAGATGCTTGCAGGGGACTGACGCCGGCTCGGATAGACCGAGGGCTACCTCCTCTACCTAAGAGGAAACAGCAGCCAAACAATTGCCGAGCGGACACAGGCGAGGACCAAAACACAGATCGGAGGGATGACCGAGATCCCAAAGGAGGTCCTGCGGCCCCTAGACAGTGGGTCGGTGCAGTTCAGTTTGGTACAATCGGAGGGTCATTTGGAAAGGAGCCAGCCAAAATACCAGTAAAGGAACGATTGGGAGGAAGACAGCATATCCAGTACGGATCCTTCCCGTCCTGGTCTGAACCAGAAAAAGGGGCAGAAGAAGGCGGATAACCGACTACGAACAGCTATGGGCCTACGCATTCTGGGGATAGTGGTGTCTATGCCAATACGAAGGGGCTCGAGGCCGAGGGAAAGACAGTCCCCATGATCATAGGAGGACCGGCAGCCGGGAACACATCGGGAAGGTCGGCCAAAGCTTACTCACGTTTAGTGGCGAAAATGGAGTGGTCGTCCAAAAAAGCTCGGACTGGAGAAATCATCACCTTCAGCGACGAAGACCTCGTCAACGTGGCGGTCCCCCACGAAGATGACATTGTCTTCACGGCCGGGATCGGACACTGCGATGTCGCCAAGTGCTTGGTAGACACAGGGAGCTCGGTAGATATCATATTCTACCACGCGTATCAAAGAATGCAACTAGGAGACGACTAGCTCCAGCCAGTCTCCTTTGACCTTATTAGCTTTTCTGGGGACCCGATCATGGTGAAAGGAGGCATTCAATTGCCAGTAATACTTGGCCAAAAAACCAGGCAACAGAAGGTGATGGTCGAATTTATGGTGGTAGATCGATCGTCCGCACATAATGTGATCCTCGGCCGCCCATCATTGAACAAGCTCAAGGCATGCATGTCCACCTACTACCTGGTGATGAAGTTCTCGATAGAGAACGACATCGAAGAATGCCAAACAGATCAGGTGACATCCAGAAGATGGTACGCCACCAAGTTGAAGAATAGTCAAAGAGAACTGAAAGTAGCACCATTTAACATAGTGGATGTCCGAGACTTTGATCCACCGAGCAGGAGAAAGCCCATCGAGGAATTGGAGCAAATTCCTGTGGCAGACGATCAGCCCGAAAAGACGTTTCAGGTGGGCTCCTTGCTACCTGAGGACTAGAGAGAAGAGCTGATAGAATTCCTGAGGCAAAACCTAGACGTATTTGCCTGGTCGGCCTTTGAGATGCCAGGAATTCCTAGAGAGGTGATAGAACATCACCTGGCTGTTGACCCCCAGCACTGACCAGTTAGACAGAAAAAGAGGAGCTTCGTGCCTGCCCGGTAGTCTGTGATAGACGAGGAAGTCCAGAAGTTGCTAATGACCGGCTTCATACGAGAGGTAGATTATACAGACTGGCTGGCCAACGTGGTCATGGTGCCCAAAGCAAGCAGAAGTGGAGGATCTGCATAGATTTCACAGACCTCAACAAGGCCTGTCCAAAAGACAGCTATCCACTACAGCGCATTGACCAATTGATAGATGCTACAGCCGGGCACGAGCAGCTCAGTTTCCTTGATGCATACTCAGGGTACAATCAGATCAAGATGAGGAAGGCTGACGAGGAGTGCACTTCCTTCGTCACCAACCAGGGGCTCTTCTGCTACACGATCATGCCTTTTGGCCTAAAGAACGTAGGAGCCACCTACCAAAGGTTGGTGAACAAGGTGTTTAAAAACCAGATCGACCGAAACATGGAAGTATACGTCGACGACTTCTTAGTAAAGAGTCGGCAAGCCGATCATCACCTAGCCGACCTCGGCGAAGCATTCCAGGTCCTCCGCAGCCACAACATGAAGCTGAACCCCACAAAGTGTGCCTTCAGAGTTGCATCTGGGAAATTCTTGGGTTTCATGGTCCCGGAGAGGGGAATAGAAGCCAACCCCTCGAAGATCATGGCCATCATAAACATGGCCGCGCCGACCAGACCCAAGCAGGTATAGGAGCTGAACGGTCGCATAGCAGCACTCGACCGCTTTGTGTCAAAGTCGGCTGAACGATGCCTTCCCTTCTTCAAGACATTGGAAGGAGCTGGGAAGTTCGAATGGACTGCAGAGTGCCAGAAAGCCTTCAAGGATCTCAAGGTTTACTTGTCCTCACCACTCCTACTGGTAAAGCCTAGTCCTGGAGACGAGTTACAACTTTATCCGGCCGGCTAGTAAATTGGGCAGTGGAGCTAGGTGAGTTCGATATAAAGTACGTCCCCAAAACCGCCATCAAAGCCCAGACATTGGCAGACTTGGTTGTCAAGAGCACTCTGCCCGAGGGAGAAGTTGTAGAACCTCAGGTGGTAAGCGCCCTCGAACCAACCAAAGGCCCGTGGACATTGCAGGTAGATGGGTCCTCCATGGATGGCCTAGCAGGTGCGGGAGTAATACTGACAAGCCCAGAAGGCTTCAAAATCCGATCAGCAGTGAGATTCGAATTCGGGCCATGAACAACGAAGTCGAATACGAAGCTTTGTTGGCCGGCCTCAGACTAGCAAATAGCCTGGCTGTTCGGAGCCTCATAGTTCAGGGTGACTCGTAGCTGGTCATTCGACAAGTACAGGTTGACTATGAAGCCAGGCAACCAGAGATGCAGAAGTACCTAGACAAGATCAACTCAGCAATCAAAGCCTTCAGAAGAGTCGAGTTGCAGTACGTGTGCCGGGACGAGAACACCGAAGCAGACTAGCTGTCTAGGTTGTCCCTGGAAGACATCTCAAGGATGGACTCTGCCGTGTATGTGGAGCTATTGGAGCACGCCAGCAGCTCTGCCAAAGAGGAAGTTGCACCAGTCGAAGCCATCTCTAGCTGGTACGATGACATCTACTGCTACCTCCGAACAGGTGCACTCCCAGATGATAGGAAAGACGCACAACGCATCCAAGCCCAGTCCAGGCAGTACACCATCCACAACGATGTGCTGTACAGGAGATCCTACACCATGCCATTACTTTAGTGTCTCTGAGTGGACGAAGCCGAGTAAGTGATGAAGGAAGTCCACGAAGGAATCTGCGATCGGCACCAAGGAAGCCGATCATTATTTCAAAAAAATCCTTCGACAAGGCTACCACTGGCTGAGGATGCATGACGACTGCATCGAGCTGGTACGCAAGTGCGACAAGTGCCAGTTCTATGCACCAGTCCCACATGCTCCGTCCGCACCTCTGCAACTGATCACAAGTCCTATCCCTTTTACCATCTGGGGCAAGGACATCATGGGGCCCTCGCCCATGGCGACTTATCAGCGGAAGTATGTCATAGTGGCCATTGACTACTTCACAAAGTAGATTAAAGTTGAAGCTGTTGCCAGAATTGACACAGCCAAGGTGGAGCGATTCTTCAGGCACTCCGTCGTGTACAGATTCGCTGTGCCCAGAATCCGTGTGACGGACAATGACACTCAGTTTGCCAGTGCAGCATTAGCAGAGTTCTGCGTGGAGTTTCAGATCGACCATCGGTTTGGGTCGGTCTGTCACACCCCAATTCTGATCCAACCAGAATGGTGTGAGTGAACCGTCATTGAACCAACGTTCACACCAGGATCTCAAATAGACCGTGTCCACTCATACAAACCATTGCACATAACCACAATTAGAATATAATAAATACAGCGGAAGTCTTTAAATAAGAATGAACTGAGTATCTATTGATAAATTTTAATTACATAATCAATTATTCGAAATTTTCAAACATAAATAAATATCTTAACATCTTTTTAATCCAACTGAAAATAACTGAAATAAATAAATAAAATAAAAGGTACACGTAGAAAGAACACTCGCATGAAGCGTCATGCACGTCCTCTACTGCCTGTACGTCCAGGGCAGCAACGCCACCATACGTCGGCGCGTTCATATAGCCATCCACCGTGTAACCTGCATCAACATCTAAAAATAATGTACGTACAAAGGGTGAGTTCACAACTTAGCTCAGTAAGACAGTCAGACAGTTTCACAATATTATGCATGAGTAACAAACCTTTTATGCTGTGGTTTGGTTTAAGTTTGCAATGTGCTATAGAAAGGTTTGGTGGCCCCCGCACCTCTATACACGAGTGTGTGGCACCGCATAGTAGATCACACCACCACCGGCCCACAGGCACCCATCATGGAATAGAGATAGAGCTAAGGTATCCCTGTACCTCCCTTGATACCCTACCCATACCAGTACCTAAGCCCCTACTGGCCAGGGCTCACAAACTGGGCTCGCAACTAACCAATCCTATATGTCATCAATGTAGGCTCTATCCCAGCACAGCTGTCTACGGCATAGAGATAGAGTTAGAGCGTGCAGGCCGGGCTGGAGACCACAATACCTCACCTTCCCCTGATACCCTATTCGCAACTAACACACTAGAATAGAACAATACGCAGGTAGACCCTATCCCAACATAACTCCCTACGACATAGAGATAGAGCTAAAGCATCGTGGACAAGCCAATGTCGACATCGGAGACCACAGTACCACATCACCATGGCCAGGCCAACATCAACATCGGAGACCATCGTACCACGACCTTCCCCTGATACCCCACCCGTACCAAGCATGTTAAAATAGAATACTACAAAAAGTGCCAGTGTAAGGAATGATCCCAGACCCCATGCCCCACTCCATACACCAACGAAAACAATCACATGCCTAACATTCACATCCTATCAATGCATGAACAATAATAATAACTGAAAGTAAAAGATGGCATGTGAATATGGACAAACATCACATCATATATATTCAGGTTATTAACAACGATTTACTATGCATTAATTATTAGGGTTTAGGTCAGATTCCCTTACCTGACGCTCGTTTGATAGCTTGCTCCACGTCGCAAGATCCAAAAGGAATATCACAAAGTCCTATAATATTATTAGGGTTTTATTAGAATAATTTATTAGGGTCTACGTTGGTTGGAAAACCAACAAAGTCAAAAACCAGTCTTTCAGAGCTGACCGATCGCAACATACCGGTTGGAGCTCTGTGAGAAAACTAGCAACCGGTATGGTCGACCGGTATGTCTCTGGAAGACCATACTTTGGGTTTTTTGACTACCGTCAATCATTCTCCATGGTTTCCAGGGTTTCTCCTATCCATTATAAGTCTGAGCTTTGAATTAGAGTTCTCTCCAACTCATTCAAGTCTAGTTTCGATGAATATCATCCTAGAACTCGAATCTAGGGTTTGGCGGCAAATTAGGGTTTAATGTCCAATTAGGGTTTTAGATCAATACCTACTTTGCATGGTATTGATCCACCCATACTAGAGTCATAAACTAAAAGAGGTGATTCAGAACACTTACCGTCGATTGGCATAAGGTGAGTGTCGTCGAACGGCAATGGCGGCACCTCCTTCTTCTTCCTAGCCTCTTCTCCTTCTCCAACCTCCTTCTCCTTTCTAGGGTTTGTGAGGAATAATGGAAAGAATTTGAGGAGGTTTAGAGGTGTATATATAGGCTAGGATTAGGGTTTAGTAACCCTATTAGGATTAGGAAGGTCCAGGTATTAGGGTTTAGGAAAGTGGGACCCATAGAGATCTAATTCTGGATCTCCGTAGTTAACTGTGCAGAGTTGATCGGTCGACCGGTACCAAGACCGGTACCATCGATCGGTCAACATAAAATGACACTTATTTGACCGTCTTTGATCCGATTTCGTACCTGTTTGTCATTCGCTCGTCCCGTCTGGCCCGATGATGATCGGAAGACCTGCTACGACATGAAATCAAGGTTTAGACCGGGTTTATGGAGTGCGGGTCTTACAACTCCCCCACCCTTAAAAGAAATATCGTCCCCAAAATTTGCATATGTAGGTCTCACAACTCCCCCACCCTTAAAATAAATTTCAGCCTCGAAATTTGAACGTACCTTGATCATCGAAAAGGTTAGGGTACTCCTTCCTCATCGCGCTCTCATCTTCCCAAGTAATCTCTTCGACATCTTGGCTTTTCCAATGCACTTTCACATAATGGATATCCTTGGTTCGAAGTTGCTGTACCTTTCGGCTTGAGAGAATCACAGGCACCACTTCAAATGTTAAGTCCTCAGTCAAGTCTGGGGGGTCTGCTGTCAAGATGTGCCATGGATCCTTGACATACTTCTTCAATAATGATACATGGAACACATCATGTACACTTGACATAGATGGTGGTAGAGCCAATTGATATGCTACATTACCATGTCTGATCAATATCTCGTACGGTCCCATATACCTGGGGCATAGCTTCCCATTCTTACCAAACCTTTTCATACCTCGCACCGGTGATATCTTCAAGAATACTTTGTCACCCACTGCAAACTCCAGATATCGACGTCGATTATCCGCATAGTGCTTTTGTCAAACTTGAGCTGTCTTTACTCTCTCCTTGATTTGATCAATCACTCGAAAAGTTTCTTCAACCAACTCCGGTCCTACAATTCTTCTTTCTCCCACCTCGTTCCATAACAGAGGTGTTCGACACTTTTTCCCATAGAGTGCTTCATATGGAACCATCTGAATTGTGGCCTAATAGCTGTTGTTATAAGCAAACTCGATTAGTGATACCTTCTCGTCCCAGGCTCCCTTGAAGTCTAATGCACAAGCTAGGAGGATGTCTTCTAAAATTTGAATAGTCCTTTCCGACTGCCTGTCTGTCTGAGGGTGGAAAACTGTACTAAACTTCAATTTGGTTCCCATAGCTTTCTGTAATCCTCCCCAGAACTTTGATGTAAAACGAGGGTCTCTGTCAGATACTATACTTTCTGGGATGCCATGAAGTCTGACTATATTATCAACATATAACTTGGCCAGCTTATCCATGGTATACTGAGGTCTGACCGTAATGAATCGATCTGTCTTGGTGAGTCGATCGACGATTACCCAAACTGCATCCACTAACCTTGGTGTCAAAGGTAGGCCATTGAAGAAATCCATAGTAATGCAATCCCACTTCCATGCAAGCTCCGATAGTGGTTATAGCAAACCTGTGGGTCTCTGCCTTTCTGCTTTGACTTGCTGGCAATTCAGACATTGGAACACGAAACGAGCTATATCTGCTTTCATACCCCTCCACCAATACAGTCTTCTTAAATCATGGTACATTTTGGTACTTCCTGGATGTACCGAGTATGGAGTGTAATGAGCTTCCATCATAACTCGATCTCTGATATTTTCGTCTTTACTCTCAGGTATACATAACCATCCATGATACCTGAGTACCTTTTCTGAATCCAAGGTAAAGTTAGGATTGCTCGTTCCTTCTCTAAGTCTTCTTGCACTGTCTTGAGATGTGGATCCTGTAGGATTGCTACCTTGACTTCATCAACTAGATCCGGTGAGATCTTCAAAGCTGCGAACATCATGGTGAACTTATGAATTAAGCCTTGCTCGACTGGATCTTCTGTAGTCTCTATTATATACTCTTCATCGCCTTCAATTGAACTTGAGGCTGCAGCACATAATGCAGCATTTGTACTTGGTCCAGCCTCAGGTTTCGATGCCCACTTTCTGCTTAAGGCGTCGGCCACAACATTTGCTTTACTCGGATGGTACTGGATGTCACAGTCATAATCTTTTAACAATTCCAGCCATCTCCTTTGTCTCATATTCAGATCCTTCTGAGTGAAAAGATAAGTTAAGCTCTTGTGATCTGACTTAATCCGAAACTTTTCACCGTACAAGTAGTGTCTCCAAGTCTTGATTGCGTGTATAACCGCTGCTAGCTCCAAATCATGCGTAGGATAGTTCTTCTCATGCTCTTTTAACTGTCCTGATGCGTAAGCAATCACTTGTTCTCTTTGCATCAATACACACCCGATACCCAACCCTGAAGCATCCGTATATAAGGTAAATGGTACGCTTGGTTCTGGGATGGTCAAGATAGGTGCAGAGACTAGTCTTGACTTCAAAGTCTAAAAGCACTTCTCACACTCATCTGTCCATATGAATTTCTTCCCCTTCTTGGTTAATTTGGTGAGTAGAACAGCGAACCTGGAGTAATCCTCCACGAATCTTCTATAATAACTAGCCAACCCAAGGAAACTACGAATCTCCGCAACAGATTTTGGTGCTTCCCACCCTACTATCGCAGCTATCTTACTTGGATCCACCTTGATACCGTCTTCAGATGCTACATGGCCCAAGAATGCCACTTCCTTCAGCCAAAACTCACACTTCTTGAACTTAGCATACAACTTCTCCTTTCTCAGCCGTTGTAGGGCTGCTCTCAAGTGTGTTGCATGAGTCTCCCTGTCCTTTGAGTAGACCAATATGTCGTCGATGAATACAATGACCGAAGTGTCCAACATGTCATGAAACACTCGGTTCATCAGTTCCATGAACGATGCTGGTGCATTAGTCAACCCGAACAACATAACTAGGAACTCATTCATGTCACACCCCACCTCGGGTCTATTCGTAACGATGCGATGAACCGCTAAATAACCAACGGTTCAACCAGGATCTCAAATAGGCTATCCCCCGCATTATCCAAACTTACACACATCCGTAATCATAATCGGGAGTAAATACACAATAGCGGAAATCTTATAAATAAATGAACCGAGAACTAAGATGATATCAATAACTTAATAGCAAATTATTCTGCTTCCAACTCGAGACATAAATATTTAAATATCAAATACAAGTCTTTATTAAATTCAATAAAAGAAACTTATAAAAATATCTAATCAAATACACACGAGTTGCACTCGCAAGAGGAGTCGGGTGTATCATCTTCAGCTCCAGCCTTCCATAGCTGCCACGCCCCCGCACGCGCACGCACCCATGTAGTCTTCAACCGTATAGCCCGCATCATCAACTAAAAAATATTCGACGTCGAGGGGTGAGCACACATCACGGCTCGGTGAGTAGCCAAAACAATGCAACAATACATATGCATGCAAAAAGTCAATTTATATCTTTGGTCCGGTTTAAAGTTTGCAGTATGCAATAGAAAGGTTTAGGTAGCCAAAGGTCGCGTTTATTGACTCCGCCTCTATACACGAGTGTGTGACGTTACCCGAAGATCACGTTTATCGCCAACTCACATGCACCCAACCATGAACATTATATAACAAAGGTTACGTTTATTGCTATATAGTGCCATACCAACACGTAAGCCCCCCGTTAGCGAGGGCTGCAAACCGGGCTCGCAACTAACCAATCCTAATGCCAAACAGGCGTATCCAAGGCCTCACCCCAAAGATCCCTCGAATGCCCATAGAGATAGAGCTAAGGCCCCCGGTAGAGTCGAGACTACAAGGACCGAGACCACCTCCCCGATACTCTACGACATAATAGTTCCCGCTAAAGTAATGGCGATACGACGATGTCAATGCACAAGACTTGAGTTAGAGATAGAGCTAAAGTGCCGAGACCCGCCAAAGGTTAACGTTTATTGACGCTCTCATCACACCTCCCCGATACTCGCCGCATCAAGCACATCAACCACACACATACAAGCACATGCCTATTCCTATCATCATCATCATCATCATGTTATAAACAATAAAGTAAATATGCATGAACAAGTAATAGAAATATTGGATGGCATGTTGTATGCACATTACAAACATATTCGCATAGAATCAAACATAGCATAGGACTCAAGAAATAGAAAATAGTTTATTATTAACCAATTTAGTTTGGGGTTAAGGTTCCTCACCTTAGCTTGCTATAAGATACTTTTCCAAGCTTTAAAATCACCTTTACAATGTTATTATATTGCTAGAAGACCTAACAAAATCGATAGAATTTAATTAGAATAAATTCTGAATTTAAAAACCATTCTGTCAACTGAGGGTCGATACTAGGGTCGATGCTAGGGTCGATGGGCCCATCGACCCTCCCCCTCTTCTCGGACTTCCCGAACGCCGAGGGTCGATGGTCAAGAATACCTAGGGCCGGATGGCCTATCGACCCCCGGGTGCCACCCCGGTGCACTCCGGTCCAATTTCCACTTTTTAATCCATTCTTCGTGTTTGGGGTCCTATGGTTTGCTTCTACATTCCATTAAACATTCATTCCATGGTCTGAAACCATGAATCATCCTCCTAGATGGCTTTCATGCATTCTCTTAGGGTTTTCCATGAAAACCTAACCATGGATGGATGGTTTGGGTTTCTCCGAGATCACTCTCTCTCCAATAACTATCCTAAGGTCCTGTAGAAACTTATGGAATTAGTATCCATACCCGAGAAGATTAATCTTTCTCTCGCAATTCTTCCCCTTTGCTAAGCTCTCTTGCTTGCCTTCTCTTCTTCTCCTCTTTCCTCTCCTCTCTTTCTCTCAATTCAATTAGGGTTGTGAAAGGAGTGAAAGTGGTTTAGGGACGTCCCTTAAATAGACTAGGAACATCCTAAATAATTCCCATTGGGATTTGGAAAGAATCCCAATCGAAAAAAAAAAGAAATTTCCTAATTTCTATATTTGGCGTAAAACCGAGGGTCGATGGGAGGGTCGATGATCCCGCCGACCCTAGGGTCTTAAGCCGTCCGACCCTCCCTCCAAAACCGAGG
Source organism: Protea cynaroides (assembly GCA_028583415.1). Lineage (NCBI taxonomy): Eukaryota > Viridiplantae > Streptophyta > Magnoliopsida > Proteales > Proteaceae > Protea > Protea cynaroides. The sequence goes on from CM053275.1 coordinate 40,281,198, forward strand.
GTCCGACTTTCTCTGTTTTGGGAGGTCCGACCCCTCGCTTAGCCGGGTATGCGACCCTCCCCTAATTTAAGTGTTTTTGGGTCGATTTGATACCTGGGATCTCGATCTCCTTCACGCCCTTGGTCCATTTGACTCGACCATGATGGGTAAACCTGGTTCAAGGTGGTAAGACCGGGTTAGATTGACACGGGTCTTACAACTCCCCCCAACTTATAAAAAATTTCGTCCTCGAAAATTGAACGCACCTTCCGAATCAAATAAGTAAGGGTATTGCTTTATCATCACATCTTTTTCTACCCATGTAATTTCTTCCATTTCTCTACTTTTCCATGTGACCTTAACATAATAGATATCTCTCGCTACGTAGACGTTGAACCTTTCGACTAGTGATTTCCGTTGGTGTTACTTCAAATGTCAAATCATCGCCAATTCCAGGCAAATCCACCGACAAGACATGCGTTGGGTCCTTGACATACTTCTTCAATAGGGAAATGTGAAATACGCCATGTACACTTGACATAGATGGTGGAAGTGCTAACCCGATAAGCTACTTTTCCACGCTTAGCCGGAATTTCATATGGCCCGACATATCTTGGACTTAGCTCCTCCCTCCGTCCGAACCTCTTCAATCCTCGCATAGGCGATACCTTCAAAAATACTTTATCACCCACGGCGAACTCTAGATCTCTTCGCCGAAAGTGTCCGTGATATTGCTTCCGACGGCTCCGAGCCGTTCTCACTCTTTCCTTGATGATGTCGACCACTCGACAAGTCTCTTCAACAAATTCCGGTCCAACAATACTACGCTCTCCAACTTCATTCCAAAACAAGGGAGTTCGACACTTTCCCGCCATACAGCGGCTTCATAAGGTGACATCCGTATGGTAGCCCCGATAGCCGTTATTGTGCCTAACTCGATCAATGGTAATCTTTCATCCCATGATCCCTTGAAGTCAATTACACATGCTCGTAGCATATCTTCTAGAATCTGAATTGTACGCCCGACCGTCCCATCCGTCTGCGGGTGGAATGCAAGATCGAACTTCAACGTTGTACCCATAGCCTTTTGCAATCCTTCCCAAAATTTGGAAGTAAATCGTGGATCTCTATCGGACACAATACCTCTCGAACACCATGTAATCGAACAATATTATCCACATACGGCTTCGCTAACCTTTCCAAAGGTATACCGAGGTCGTATAGGTATAGGTATGAAGCGAGCTGTTTTAGCCGACGGTCCACAATCACCCAAACGCGCCAACTACTCGAGGAGTCAATGGTAGTCCCGTGACGAAGTCCATAGTGATGCAGTCCCATTTCCATGCCGGTTCCGGTAATGGCCGTAACGGCCCCCGGGTCTTTGTCGCTCGGCCTTTACTTTCTCGACAATTTAGGCATTGAGACACGAACTTGGCTACGTCCGCTTTCATTCCCTCCACCAATATAGTTTCTTTAGATCATGATACATTTTTGTACTTCCAGGATGTATCGAATAGATGGTGGTATGGGCTTCTTTCATCGGCCGGGGTCTAATGTCCATACTTTCTGCTTCGTGTACACATATTCTTCCTTTGTATTTCAGTACTTTCTCGTCATCCAAGGTGAACTCGGGGTTAGTCCTACCTTTCTCAATATCTTCTTGTAACCGTTCTCGATAAGGATCCGCCTCGATAGCCGCCTTCACTTCGCCCACTTATATCCGGTATAATCTTCAATGCCGCGAACATATTTGAAAACCGATGAATAAACCCTTGGTTAGCTGATTCATCCGCTGTATCTATCACATACCGCTCGTTGTCGTGATTGAATACCATTCCCTCGTAGTACACATTGCCGCAGCCGGGCCGACTTCTCCTTGAGATTGATCATTGGCTTCTCGCTCAATGCATCCGCTACCCGCGTCGCCTTCCCCGATGATACCGGATATCACAATCATAGTCTTTCAATAATTCCAGCCATCTTCGTTGTCTCATATTCAACTCCTTCCGATTAAATAAATAAGTAAGACTTTTATGGTCCGACTTAATCCGAAATTTCTCTCCGTATAGGTAATGTCTCCATATCTTGACAAAGATGTACCACCGCCGCTAGCTCCGCATCATGAGTGGGGTAATTTTTCTCATGTACCTTTAACTCGCCTTGAAGCATAAGCAATTACTTGCTCTCCTTGCATAAGCACACATCCTAGTCCCGGCCCCGACGCATCGGTGTATAAAGTAAATGTCCGTCCCGAACGGGAATAGTCAAAATCGGGCGCAGATATCAACTGGTCTTCGGCGTCCGGAAGCTCTTCTCACATTTATCCGCCCACACAAACTTTTCACCCTTCTTGGTCAAACCGGTGAGAGGTACGGCAATCCGAGAATAGTCTTCTACGAATCTCCGATAATAACCGGCTAGACCCGAAAAACTTCGATTTCGAAACGCCTTTGGTGCTTCCCACTTTACAATAGCCTCGATCTTGCCGGGGTCCACTTTGATTCCTTCAACGGATACCACATGGCCTAGAAATGCGACTTCACTTAGCCAAAACTCGCACTTTGAAAATTTGGCATATAGCTCTCTTTCCTTAAACGCCGTAGGGCTGCGCTTAGGTTCTTGATATGGGTTTCCTTGTCCTTGGAATATACCAATATGTCATCAATAAATACTATAACCGACGTATCTAACATATCATGGAAAACTCGTTTCATAAGTTCCATGAACGTTGCCGGGCCATTGGTTAATCCGAATGACATGACCGGAAATTCCTAATGTCCATATCCGGGTCCCGAATGCCGTCTTCGAATATCACCTTCTTTAATCTTCAACCGATGGTAACCCGATCAAGGTCGATCTTAGAAAATACTTTTGCTCCTTGTAACCGATCGAACAAGTCATCGATCCCGGGTAGTGGATATCGATTCTTGATTGTCGCTTGTTCAACTCCCGATAGTCGATACATAATCGAACGCTACCATCCTTCTTTTTCACGAACAAGCACGGTGCCCCCCCTGGATGGAGAAATACCGGGCCGAATATAACCCTTGTCCAGCGGTTCTTGTAATTGCACTTTTAATTCCTTCCGCCCAGAAGGAGCCATTCTATAAGGTGCTTTTGATACCGGTGCGGCTCCGTGTATCGGGTCTATTACAAACTCGTGGGCACGGCCGGGTGGTAATCCGGTAGTTCCTCCCGAAAATACGCCGCGGTAATCCCGCACGACGCCAATGTCTTCCATTCGTGGTGCTTCCTTGGTTAGGCCGACCACCGATACTAGATACCCGACCGCTCCCTTCTCAAGGCACTTCTTAGCCTTTACCGCTGAAAGTATGAGCTTGCGCCTCCGGGGAAGTTTGGTTCCCGAGAAACTGAACTCGCCCCTTCCTTGTCTTTGAATGTTAGCTTCTTCTCGGCGCATAACGGATTTGCCGAAGGCCGAGCTAACTAATCCATTCCTAAGATGACATCGAAGTCCGCCATCTCAAGTCGGATCAATGTTGCATCTAAAATCTGCTCCCCAATGAGAGAACTGGACATGGTCCATAACCTTTCTCTAGTTCCACTTCTAACCCCATCGGGGACCGCACAAGTAATTTGTAGTCTAATGTCTTGATGGGTAAGTTTATCTTCTTTCCAAATGAACACGTATATAAATGAATGAGTAGCTCCGAATCGAAGAGTACCCGGCGGGTACGCCATTTATAGGTACAATACCTGTGATTTATCTTTACTTAGTCTACATGCTCATTCAATGTAATTTTAACTTTAAAAGTTTCGGCCATACCCGTGACCACATCGGGTGATGCGGCCGCATCCCCGGACGTAAAAGCATATACACGTCCCCGATGGAATTGTTTCTTGGGCTTTGGGCACCCCTTGCCATATGTCCCGGCTGATCGCACTAAAACACTTCGAGACTTCGGAATTTGGCTTTGCCGAGGTTGAGCCGCCGGAGTAGTCTTGGCTGCAGCAGTAATATTCCCGAGGACGGAAAGGCTTATACGCCCCGTTATTGCCTCCGTTGTAGGAGCCCCCGGCGGGCCTTTGATGCCTTTGTTCCGAGTAAAAAAATAACTCCTCCTTCCGGCCCGATTCTATAACCTCGAGCAATCTGGACAGCTTCATTATAAATTCTCTTTCTAAGCCCGTAACGTGTTCTCTCGATGCTTCCTCTTAGTCCCGTGACAAACCTACGGGTTTTAGTTTCTTCTTCTTGCATACCCGGCGGTGCGAAGAAAAATAGCTCTTCATAACGCTGTTGGTACGCATCCACCGACATCCGTCCCCGATAAAGACTCGAGAACTCCTTCTCCATCGACTCTCCCAAGCTCCGTGGAAAATATTTCTCAAAGAAGGCTTCTTTATATATAGCCCATGTCGAAGGGGCGTGCTTGGTCAGGAGATAGGTCTTCGTGGATTTCCACCAATGGTGTGCGCCGCCCTTGAGCATGAAGGTGGCGCATAGTACTTTCTCTTCCTCCGTAATAGTCATCATGAGGAAGTTTCTCTCCATTTCGTCTATCCAAAGGTGCTGGCCACAATGGATCGACGGCTTGCCGTTGAATTCTCCGGGTTTCATCTTTCAAAAATCTCTCCACTAGCCGGGAGTGGTCCAGCTGATTTCGGGGGTTCGCCTCAAACATATGGGGTGGATACCGGTAATTCCCTTGAGCCGCTCCCGAACCCGCACGGAATCTGGGCGGCCGGTTGCCGAGGTGTCCGAGGAGCTGGGTGGTTACCCACCGGTGCCGCACCGGGCTTGTCCCGGGTGCATGGGTGCAGCCCGAGTGGCTTGAAACATTATTCCCATGGCAACCCGCGTCCGAGCTCCGCGCGGCCGCTGCATCCGCCGCCGCCGCGCCGGGATTCATCACCACCGCTGCTAGCTCGGGTGGCGGAGGTGGCAAATTTGTAGGGTTTACCGGTTCTGGATTTCCCGGCGCATGGTTATTCTCTTGACTAGTCTCCTCCACGGGTGGTGGTGGTGGGACCGTGTTTCGGGTCCGTCGGGTCACTCTACGTCCGACATACTCTTTTTCGGGGCTGGTGGCGCCCTCGGAAAATCATCAAAATAGGTGAGAAGTCATTTATAATTCATGTAGGCACGCTAACCAATAATCGATTCCAACTCCAAGCTCATTTTATAAAAAAAAAATACGGCTTTTCTATGCGGTGGTCGATGGTGAGGGTCGATGGTGTGTCCGACCCTTGGTATCCGACCCCGGGAATGACCTGTTCTTCCCGAGAGCCGAGGGTCGATGCGAGGGTCGATGGGTATCCGACCCGGTGTCCGACCCTTAGCTTCCCCGACGGATTACCGAGAGCCGAGGGTCGATGCGAGGGTCGATGGGTGTCCGACCCTCCGCTCCGACCCTTAGTTTTCCGTCGTTCCCGAGAGCCGAGGGTCGATGGGAGGGTCGATTCGAGGGTCGATGGATCCAGCCGAATTGTCCGACCCGACCAAAAATCAGATTTTTAAGATCCGATTCTCGGGTCATTTCTTATTATTTCCTCCCGCTTTCGACTCGCCTCCCTCCGCTCGAGCTGCTACAAGGGCTACTCTACCGCTTTCGATCGATTTGACTCGGGTCTCGACGTCCACGCCATCCGCAGGTATGTTCTCTCATTTTTACCTGTTTTTAGGTTTTCTTTTCTAGGTTTTTGTCCATTTAACTTGTATTTTTCAAATTAAACTTTTTCCAACCGTAAAAATTCGATTTTTATTGGGGGCTTTTGTTATTGGTGTCTCGAGGAACGAAAGCCCTCTGAAAAATTTTTGAGTTTCATCGGATGGTTATCGAGAAACTTAAAGTTTTTTCTTTTTGCCCTAATTTGTCGACATTTTTTATTTTTCTTGAATTTCTTCAAATTGAGCTTCGCCGCTTAAAATTTCCTACCGTATGTGGGTTGTAGGATATGTTTTAACCCACGTAAGTTCTCATGCCCACTTGAATGGTGAGAGATGGGGCTTTATGGTCAACTTACGCCGTTATTACATCAAATTTTGGATTTTTATCCTATTTCCTTGTTTCCTTTCTCTTCTTATTTTGCGGATACTATGGCTCGTACTAAGGTACCCGGAGTGCGTGATCCACTCCCGCTCCGCTCGAACGAAGCCGAGGCACAAGGATGCCGACTATGCCCGTAAGAAGGCTGAAGGGGGTCGCATGGCGAACTTGGCGGAACTAGCCTTGTTCAATGTAGAGGGAGCATTTGGCGATATGGGGTGGCTCCCCGTCTCCATCACATACGACGCGCGCACATGTCCGGATTTGGCGCGCCGGCCCTATTGTAATCTCCAGGTGGTGGGGAATTACAAATGACGTTGAGCATGGTCGGAGTTGCGCATAACCGCTACGCCAAGGGGGTGCACATTTCCTTTGATTATCGGCAGCGGGCCGATCCGCTGGGCATTCCCTATGATGGCCCCATGGTGTACCGTGCCGCCGGAGAGCCAGCTTGTTGAGATGGAGATGAGAGCGGAGATCGACAACCGCCTGCTCCAGGCCCCGATCGGCCGGGAGATGAGAGCTTGTAATCGCGCGTCCAGCCCCACGGGTCTTCTCGTAAGATTATCCAAAGATAATCTGATCCCGCAGAGTGGGCACTATGAGAGGGTCTCTCACCGACACGCTCTTGATCTATAGCATCCGCACTCGCCGCCCGCCCGCTCCTTCCATACATCATCATGCGGACTATGATTAGTGCTACATTGGCCGGGCATAGGGGTACTCTACCCTATGGACGCATGATTACGGCCCCACCGACCCGCCCGGGGGTGGATCCGGTAGATGAGAAGATCCAGAGAAGACCTTCTCGCCGCCTCTAGATTGGGAGGCTATCTCGCAAGATGGGGCCGCGAGATGCCGAGGTTAGTGATGAGGAGAGGAACGCGATGGTGCGCCCTCACACTCGGGTCGAGGGCCGGCCGATGCCGAGGCCGCGCCGCCGCCGCTAGAGCTCGGGGCGGATCCGGCCGACGATGACGATCGAATGTATATGGACGCCGACTCGATACCACCGCCTTCACCCACACATGCGGCCGGAGTTGGTACTCTTGCGCGGCGGCTCCCCGCTCCCGAGGCTGGTCCTTCCCATTCGGGCCGATCCTTCACTTCCACCTTCAGCCATGATGGAGATGCTACAGAGATCGGGGATGCTCGGCGCAGATCTGATCCGAGGATGGATGATGCCTGTTGGCCGCTCAAAGACGCATCGACGCCGGATGGGAGAGCTCCTAGAGGTGCAGCGGGCGACCGATCGAGGATAGCCGGTCTCACAGCCTAGTCCGCGCACGACCCGCACTCGGATAGCCCGGTTGGACTAGAGTCTATGCCGAGGACTACGACGGAGATCGTGAGGCACCGCCTCCTCCTTCCCTCCTTCCCTTCCCGAGTGTACTTTTTATTTTCTTGTACTACGGCGTAGTAACCGGTCCGGCCGCGGACCGTACTCGCTTTAGTTATGTATATACGCTTTGTTTCTCTCACTGCGTTGTATGTAACTTGTTTCCCTTTTATAGATGCATTATTCTCTTTTTAAATTTGGTCTCAATCATCACTTGTGCTTACAATGTGTTTGTATTAAAGCTTTTAGTTTATCCTATCTCGGGCTCACAATCTTCTCGAATGTATGTTGGCCGGCGGACAAGGCCCCGAGATGCTCGATACCAAGTTGTCACACCCCACTCCGGGTCTATCCGTAATGATGCGATGAACCGCTAAATAACCAACGGCTCAACCAGGATCTCAAATAGGCTATCCCCGCGTTATCCAAACTTACACACATCCGTAATCATAATCGGAGTAAATACACAATAGCAGAAATTTTATAAATAAATGAACTGAGAACTAAGATGATATCAATTACTTAATAGCAAATTATTCAGTTTCCAACCGAGACATAAATATTTAAATATCAAATACAAGTCTTTATTAAATTCAATAAAAGAAACTTATAAAAATATCTAATCAAATACACACGAAGTTGCACTCGCAAGAGGAGTCGGGTGTATCATCTTCGGCTCCAGCTTCCATAGCTGCCACGCCCCCGCACGCGGACGCACCCATGTAGTCTTCAACCGTATAGCCTCGCATCATCAACTAAAAATATTCGACGCCGAGGGGTGAGCACACATCACGGCTCGCTGAGTAGCCAAAACAATGCAACAATACATATGCATGCAAAAAGTCAATTTATATCTTTGGTCCGGCTTAAAGTTTGCAGGATGCAATAGAAAGGTTTAGGTAGCCAAAGGTCGCGCTTATTGACTCCGCCTCTATACACGAAGTGTGTGACGTTACCCGAAGATCACGCTTATCGCCAACTCACATGCACCCAACCATGAACATTATATAACAAAGGTTACGCCTATTGCTATATAGTGCCATACCAACACGTAAGCCCCTCGTTAGCGAGGGCCGCAAACCGGGCTCGCAACTAACCAATCCTAATGCCAAACAAGCGTATCCAAGGCCTCACCCCAAAGATCCCTCGAATGCCCATAGAGATAGAGCTAAGGCCCCCGGTAGAGTCGAGACTACAAGGACCGAGACCACCCTCTCCCGATACTCTACGACATAATAGTTCTCGCTAAAGTAATGGCGATACGACGATGTCAATGCACAAGACTTGAGTTAGAGATAGAGCTAAAGTGCCGAGACCCGCCAAAGGTTAACGCTTATTGACGTTCTCATCACACCTCCCCGATACCCGCTCGCGTCAAGCACATCAACCACACACATACAAGCACATGCCTATTCCTCTCATCATCATCATCATCATCATGTTATAAACAATAAAGTAAATATGCATGAACAAGTAATAGAAATATTGGATGGCATGCCGAATGCACATTACAAACATATTCGCATAGAATCAAACATAGCATAGGACTCAAGAAATAGAAAACAGTTTATTATTAACCAATTTAGTTTGGGGTTAAGGTTCCTCACCTTAGCTTGCTATAAGATACTTTTCCAAGCTTTAAAATCACCTTTACAATGTTATTATATTGCTAGAAGACCTAACAAAATCGATAGAATTTAATTAGAATAATGGTCCAATTTCCACTTTTTAATCCATTCTTCGTGTTTGGGGTCCTATGGTTTGCTTCTACATTCCATTAAACATTCATTCCATGGTCTAAAACCATGAATCATCCTCCTAGATGGCTTTCATGCATTCTCTTAGGGTTTTCCATGAAAACCTAACCATGGATGGATGGTTTGGGTTTCTCCGAGATCACTCTCTCTCCAATAACTATCCTAAGGTCCCGTAGAAACTTATGGAATTAGTATCCATACCCGAGAAGATTAATCTTTCTCTCGCAATTCTTCTCCTTTTTGCTAAGCTCTCTTGGTTGCCTCTCTTCTTCCTCTCTTCTTCCTCTTTCTTCTCCTCTCTTTCTCTCAATTCAATTAGGGTTGTGAAAGGAGTGAAAGTGGCTTAGGGACATCCCTTAAATAGACTAGGAACATCCTAAATAAGTCCCATTGGGATTTGGAAAGAATCCCAATAAAAAAAATATAGAAATTTCCTAATTTCTATATTCGGCAGAAACCGAGGGTCGATGGGAGGGTCGATGATCCCGTCGACCCTAGGGTCTTAAGCTGTCCGACCCTCCCTCCAAAACCGAGGGTCTGACTTTCTGTTTTGGGAGGTCCGACCCTGCTTAGCTGGGTATGCGACCCTTCCCCTAATTTTAGTGCTTTTGGGCCGATTTGATACTTGGGATCTCGATCTCCTTCACGCCCTTGGTCCATTTGACTCGACCATGATGGGTAAACCTGGTTCAAGGTGGTAAGACCGGGTTAGATTGACACGGGTCTTACAACTCAACTATCGGGCTTGGCTCTCTAACATAGCATGTTCTACATGTTCTTCTTCATCGCGGCGCACCCTAGACTGGTGACGCTTTCGGCCCCTATGACCGTTTCCGCCTACCATCTCAGACTATTCTATTTGGATCTCATCATTCGGACTATGCATCAGGCGACTCTGGCCGATCAAGCCAGTAACCTCCCATATGGCCATCTCATCACCACTCTTTTGCGGCGCCTACTAGTGAGCATGAGAGGCGAGGTGGCTGTTGAGGATACCATGAACTTCGACATCGACTGGGATGCCATCCTTAGGATGCAGATGGATAATCTGCCTGTTAGTGATGATGAGATGGAGGCTCGCCCTCGCCCACTCAGGAGGGTAGCAGCCACAGCAGCAGCAGCCAATGCGGCATATGCAGCAGAGGCTGAGAGTGATGATGGGGATGACAATGATAGGGCAGAGGATGTACCAGTGCCAGCTCCACAACCTATACCTGCAGCACCATAGCCTATACCTACAGCTAAACCTTCTCATCCCCCTTCGGACCCATTGTTGAGCATGTTTACGGAGATCAGGGAGAGGCATCCTAGATTCCCAGAGAGAGATGGGTCAGGAGTTGGGGCGTCTTGCTCGTAGCCTATGGGTCACGCAGGACTAGGTGCACTGGCTTAGGGTTGCTTACGAGCGAGATTATGACATAGTGGACCCTATTCCTCCTAGGCCCCCTACCCCATGATTGTTCTTTTATTTTTTCTCTCCTGACTGTATATATAACAGGGTAACTGTCCGGTTTGTGGACTGTACCCTGTAGTACTATTACATTTGATACTCTCTTTCTGTTTAATGAAAGTTTTTATGGTTTTCCTAACTAGTGCATGGGTATCATTAAATTCCATATTTAATATAGTATATTATGCTCTTTCTTAATCAGTCTCAGGTATTAAACAATGCTAAGGGTGTGTTTGTATTAAAAAAAATTTATAATTTTTTTTCCTAACTCAATTCATCGACTTAGTTAACTGTAATATGGTCTGTTGGACAGAGCCCGAGAGCTCTGATACCAAGTTGTCACACCCCCAACTCGATCCAACCAGAATGGTGTGAGTGAACCGTCATTGAACCAACGGTTCACATCAGGATCTCAAATAGACCATGTCCACTCATACAAACCACTGCACATAACCACAATCAGAATATAATAAATACAACGGAAGTTTTTAAATAAGAATGAACTGAGTATCTATTGATAAATTTTAATAACATAATCAATTATTCAAAATTCTCAAACATAAATAAATATCTTTACATCTTTTTAATCCAACTGAAAATAACTGAAATAAATAAATAAAATCAAAGGTACACGCAGAAAGAACACTCGCATGAAGCGTCATGCTCGTCTTCTACTGCCTATACGTCCAGGGCAGCAACGCCACCATACGTCGGCGCATTCATATAGTCATCCACCGTGTAACCTGCATCAACATCTAAAAACAATGTACGCATAAAGGGTGAGTTCACAACTTAGCTTAGTAAGACAGTCAGACAGTTTCACAATACGGCATAGAGATAGAGCTAGAGCGTGCAGGCCGGGCCGGAGACCACAATACCTCACCTCCCCTTGATACCCTATCCGCAACTAACACACTAGGATAGAACAATACGCAGGTAGACCCTATCCCAACATAACTCCCTACGGCATAGAGATAGAGCTAAAGCATCGTGGACAAGCCAGTGTCGGCATCGGAGACCACAGTGCCACATCACCATGGCCAGGCCAACATCAACATCAGAGACCACCGTACTCACGACCTTCCCCGATACCCCACCCGTACTCAAGCATGTTAAAATAGAATACTACAAAAAGTGCCAAGGTGAGGAATGATCCCAGCCCCATGCCCCACTCCACACACCAACGAAAACAATCACATGCCTAACATTCACATCCTATCAATGCATGAACAATAATAATAACTGAAATTAAAAGATGGCATGTGAATATGCACAAACATCACATCATATATATTCAAGTTATTAACAACGATTTACTATCCATTAATTATTAGGGTTTAGGTCAGATTCCCTTACCTGACGCTCGTTTGATAGCTTGCTCCACGTCGATCCAAACAGAATATCACAAAGTCCTACAATATTATTAGGGTTTTATTAGAATAATTTCTTAGGGTCTACATTGGTTGGAAAACCAACAAAGTCCAAAACCAGTCTTTTAAAGCTGACCGGTCGCAACATACCGGTTGCAGCTCTGTGAGAAAATTAGCAACTGGTATGGTCGACCGGTATGTCTCCGGAAGACCATACTTTGGGTTTTTCGACTGCCGTCGATCATTCTCCATAGTTTTCAGGGTTTCTCCTATCCATTCTAAGTCTGAGCTTTGAATTAGAGTTATCTCCAACTCATTCAAGTATAGTTTCGAAGAATATCATCTTAGAACTCGAATCTAGGGTTTGACGGCAAATTAGGGTTTAATGTCTAATTAGGGTTTTAGATCAATACCTGCTTTGCATGGTATTGATCCACCCATACTAGAGTCATAAAGTAAAAGAGGTGATTCAGAACACTTACCGTCGACTGGCGTAAGGTGAGCGTCATCGAACGGCAATGGCGGCACCTCCTTCTTCTTCCTAGCCTCTTCTCCTTCTCCAACCTCCTTCTCCTTTCTAGGGTTTGTGAGGAATAATGGAAAGGATTTGAGGAGGTTTAGAGATGTTTATATAGGCTAGGATTAGGGTTTAGTAACCTTATTAGGATTAGGAAGGTCCAGGTATTAGGGTTTAGGAAAGTGGGACCCGCAGAGATCCAATTCAGGATCTTCGTAGTCAACTACGCAGAGTTGACCGGTCGACCGGTACCAAGACCGGTACCATTGACCGGTCAACATAAAATGACACTTATTTGACTGTCTTTGATCCGATTTCGTACCTGTTTGTCATCCGCTCATCCCGTCTGGCCCGGTGATGATCGGAAGACCTGCTACGACATGAAATCAAGGTTTAGACCGGGTTCACGGAGTGCGGGTCTTACATGGTCGGACACCCGCAAACAAGCG